>BGPR01003105.1:0-11780 GCA_013235015.1 Araneus ventricosus | reverse complement strand
TTGGATCAGTAAAATGAAGTAATTAAGATATTAGCTGACGCAATAAAATGATCGAGAGTATGACGTGACTTTCGCTTGATACCGCCAGCCAATCAGATAGTTGAAATGCATTCTGGGAACTCAGAGTAACTTTAGGTCGGACGAAAGCTTCGTCGATTCGGATATGCGAGAGAAAATGTTTTGAACCGATCAATAAAAAAAATCATAGAAAATCGGAGAAAAAAGATATTTTAACCATTCTTATTTTAAAACAGGGTTAAACATTCCGGTTTATACCTAAAACAAATTGAAAATGATAGCGTTTTTAGAACGTCGGATGCAGGAAAATAAGAATTGAAAGTTAAAAATATAAATTAAAAGTTACTGTTATTTAAAAATGTCTCACAATTCAGTAAATTATGTTAAAAATTCAAAACAAACTTCATAAGAACAAAATTTGTTTGTTCTATCCGATGGTGCATTGATTGTTTTTCAACGATCATTAGAAAGGATATTACAGCCGTAAACGTGCCAAAAATGACCCAAAACCACACAAAACATTAAATAAAAAACTTTCTGGATTAAATTTTAAAATTATGGCTTCAAGGTGCATTGCGTCACCATTACGACTACCTGAGTGCCAAATTTTCTGGCTGTAAATGCGATAGATTCCTCTGGACATCGCACGCACGCACGCACGCACGCACGCACGCACGCACGCACGCACGCAGTGGCGGATTTTGTCAATATGAGGCCACAGGCGCAAAACTGACTTGAGGCCCCTAGACCTACACAATGTCGAAAATTCGCCGTCAGCTTAGCACTACTGTATACATAGAATTGGTTTCGAGGCCCCCTGGATTCTCGAGGCACGAGGCGAGCGCCTCAAACGCCTGTGCGAAAAACCGCCACTGCAAGCACGCACACACACGCACGCAAACATTTCCTTTTATAAGTATAGATTATAAATAAGTAATTAATACAATATGTAATAATAATAAATGAGCAATTATTGCGATAAGTAAGTATGCCATAGTCAGTGATGTAAAATACCCAGGTATTTATTTTTAAGGGTAAATACCCAGGGTATTTACCAGGGTAAATATCCAAAATGGGTATTTACCTGGGTATTTATTTTTCAATTAACTCTATTGAGATAAAATACAGGCACTGCTGTGAAATATGATTTCTATATATAATATAAATATATATAGAATATACATTGAGCATTAGGTAAGATAAGAAAAAGAAATATAGTTTTATGAACCTTTTAAATTATATAAAGGCTAAAAAAAATGAATCAGAAAAAACAAAAACCTCAATACTGTATCATAGATCTTGCATAAAATGCGTGGCTTAAATGTCAATCCTTTTTTAATACAATGAGTAAAGGAATAATAATGTATTTGTTGCTTTTTAAAAATGAGAGCTATTTTAACTAAATGAAAAAAAGAAATAATGAGTTTGGTTTAAAATGATAAACAGCTAATAATAGAAACTAAAATGAAAGATATAATTGTTTATCATTCTTTTTGGATTAATTAGTCAAAGTACTAGATATTGCTGATGAAAAGTTAGCAGATGTTTAAGTTCTAACAGTTTTTAAAAGAGAATTATTCTGAAAGTAATATTCACTCATATTACTTTCAACAAAGTTAAGTGAGCTTTGTAACAAAATTTCAGCAACAAGAAATTTTAATTCTTTTGTTGCTGAAACTGCTGTATTATTTGACGATATATTAGATACACACACTCACACAAAGTTTCCTGGTTAGATGGGATTCATCTGGATCATAAACAACAATAATTAAATATTCTTGAAACTCTAAATTTGATGTAGTTATCATGGTTGGAATTTGATTTTAAAAAATTCATCATATATTTTAGCCCTTTCAAAACCTTTTTTAATCCAATAGAACTTTTGAAATATTTTTTACGTGTTTCTCCATTTTGCTTAGATTGGCATGTTTATACTCAACATTACAGTACTTACATTGGATACTTTTATCCTTTCTTAACATTAAAAGCTTCAAGCAGGTAACTTTCTCCTTTTTTTCACTTTTAACGTAAAATATGTAGTAATATTAATACACGTAAAGTAAACGACTATGTATTCACTAAACCAAAACAAAACTGTTTGACTTCCAGCACGGCAATGTGAGTAAATTACTATTTCGATGTTGAAATAAAGTTTGTTAAATTATAGTTCGTGTCGATTACATACAATTAGATGTTACTTGAGTCAAGTAACATCTAAATAGGGAGTTTCAAACAGACAAGGAACAGAACAAGTGCAAGGCTACGTAAAGTACACGGGTTAAATCTCTATCGCAATTTGAAGTTCCAAATTACGTTGTTAAAGGAACCATGAATATCAAATTATGCATAAGAAAGTCATTTGAAATTATATTCCCGGTGAAAAGATGATTGCCAAAGGCGACTAGTATAACATAAACTGTGTTAAAAATTATTACTCTACTGTAAGTGTCATAGCTTCAAATCGGAAAAACTAAATTATCCCCCGATCCCGTTTAAGTTCTAGAATACTTTATTCTGAATCCTGTTAGAAATTGGGTTTTTTTATAATTTAGTTAAAACTTTAAAAAAATTATAAACTATGTATTATGCATATAAATTTTATATGTTTGATTTTGAATCTCCATTCACAAATACTTAAAAAAATATCCAGTTTTGGGGTACTTACTTATTTTTTTTAATCTCATTTTGAATCACCATTCGCAAATACCTTTTTTGCATAATATCCAGTTTTGGGATAGTTATAATTTTTATGCTTCATTTTGAATGACCATTCGAAAATGCATTTTTTTTTTTTGCAAAATATATAGTTAAGAGTATTTATAAATTTTATATGTTTTATTTTGAAATACCATTCACAGATACATTTTTTTGCAAAATATTCAGTGTATGGGTATTTATAAATTTAATATTTCTTTTTGAATCACCATTCTCAAATACTCTTTTTTGTAAAATACCCAGTTTTGGGTATTTATAAATTTTAAGTTTAGTTTTGAATCGTCATTCACAAATACTTTTTTTTCTTACAAAATATGAAGTTGTTGGGTATTTATAGAAGTTTGTATGTTTCATTGTGAATCAGCAATCGAAAAGTTTTTTTTTCGAAAAATACCCAGTTTTTAGGTATTTACCCAGGCCTTGGGAAAATACCCGGGTATATACCCAAAAAATATTTACCTACCCACTGGGTATTTACCCACCCCACATCACTGGCCATAGTAGCGCAGAAATGAGTTTTTTTTGTTTGTCGTTTTGATACAAAAACAGCGTTAGATTTAGTGATTCTTGAAAAAGGCTGCGTAAGTTAAGTGAGTTATAGAGGTCAACTTAAATATATAATAATAATAATAATAAAATATATAATAAAATAATAATAATAATAATAAAATGTGTGAGAAGCTGTGCATCCAGGATGTCTAAGCAGGACCGTCTTGTCCAATGGGCTGGTTGGGCTGCAGCCCAGGGGCGTTATTGATCCAAAGGCGCCTTAAAATTTACTATATTAATTTTATTTTAATCTTGAACCAAATATAATTTAATTATTATTTTAAATATGTTAAAAGTAAAGATACAGTGTGATTATAAAAAAAGATTTTGCCGATATATGACCCCCTAGCCAGCATACAGTTATAAGAAGCGGAATAAAATTTTGGATGTAGGCATTATACGGTATGCTCTCAAGAATGACGTGCAAAACAAAAGGCCAGCTCTCACAGTTACGGTTACAGTGAAAAAATTTCGAAATTTTCAAATGACGACACCTACTTTTTCCACGGAAACGTGATCTTCACAGTAAAAAACTTAAAATGGAGTTGTAACGGTATTTTTAGAGCAAAAAATGGCAGCGTTAGACAGAATCGAGGAAAAAAAAAAGCGAAAATTAGCACCAGGCAGAATGGGTTTTATTTGTATCAGCCTAGCGCCACCGTTTTCTGCCCTAAGAATACCGTTCCAACTCTTAAGTTTAAGTTTTTTACTATGAGGATCACTTTTCCGTAAAAAAGTAGGTGTTGCCATTTGAAAATTTCGAAATTTTTTCACTGTAACCGTAAATGTGGAAGCTGGACTTTTTTTTTGCACATCATTCTCGTATACCGTATAATATTTGCATCCGAAATTTTATTCCGTTCCCTATAATGGTATGCTCGCTTGGGGATCATATATCGACAAAATCTTTTTATAATCACCCTGCATTATTAGGGTTTTTTACTAGATTGCCATCGGTTTTATGCTATTACATAAATATGTATTTCCATTAAAAAATATTCATACAGAGACAATCTGTGAAAGAATCCTAAATTTTGCGGATAATAGAAATTATCAACATTGCTGTGCAGTTGGTTTGCAAAATTCGATTTTGAAGGAGCGCTGATTTGCAAAATTGTAAGGCTTTGAGCAGAGAACAGGCGACATTTTTTGCCGTTGTTGCTCCTCAATTTTTTTGTGGGTATTTTCCTTGGGCCACAGGCTCTCAAGTTTTTAGTTTCGGTTCTGATGGGGCACCAAATTGCTCTAGCCCAGGGCTCTCAAATTTCTTAAGACCATCCTGTGTCTAAGGTATCTTTAAACATGACACCGGTAAAACTTTTTATGGAAAACAGTAGATTATGTTACTAATACTGTTACGAACATGGAAAGTTTTTATGGAAAACAGTAGATTATGTTACTAATACTGTTACGAACATGGAAAGTCGCTTCCCAGCAATGTTAGTCTTATGGTTGGGAAGAGAGTTCTACAGGGGTACGGATGGGAATGGAGCCATCGACCCACGACCTTGGTGAACATTTTGGCGACGAAATGTGGGATCTCAAAAGTACTGGAATTTTCTTGAATCTCTATTAGAGGCGAGATCCGGGGAAATGGAGCCATCGACCCACGACCTTGGTGAACATTTTGGCGACAAATTTGGTGACTTTGGCGACGAAATGTGGGATCTCGAAAGTACTGGAATTTTCTTGATATCTCTATTAGAGGCCGAGATCCGGATTTATACAGATGACTCTTGTGACATCACGGCCTGTCGGGGAGACTATAAATAGACCGTGCTCGGATCACAGTGTGTGTGTGTTGATCGACTTTCAACTTGTTGATCGGCTGGGATCGCCTTCGAAGCGCGAACGTCTTTGGAATCTTTGGAGTTTTATCCGCAGTGCGAGCTAGTAAGCTGATAGACGCCGAGCGGTATTGAAAGTGCTGTTGCTCTTCCTATTAGTGAATACCTGTCTGTTTGTGTTGCTGAAGTGTGCAAGTGCTGTTTTTCCTGTTAACTGCGCTTCGTGTTTTCCGGAATATTCGTGAATAAAGCGTCGTTTCTCCGTTATCCTGCTTGTTGGACTGTTTCCACCGTACACACACAGGACGAATTTCGTAACAATACTCATTTTCAAACTACTATAAATAGACAGCATAACTGCCATGTTCAATTCATACAAGCACACGTTGATCTGAAAACGCGCGACTAAATCGCTCGTATTCTTAAGCTCGCTTTTTTCTAGATTGTCAATTCAGCACGATGTCTAAGATGCTTTAATTTTTCTTTTAATTTAAATTTTAACCCTTAAGAGCCCAGTGTTGCCTTTAAGCAACATACCCAATTTTGTCTTCTAAAATCTTGAGAATAAGTCTGAACCTGATACCTGTTCTTGCCAATAGGATACGTACTGAAAATGCTATTAAATCAATTTACATATGCAGCCCGTGTTGATGAATTAACAAAAATAGATTGATATTTTTCACTTGAGGCTACATCTTTTCTGTTTGTTTGTATGTTTGAGAATATCACATTTTATTCTACAATGTTGAAGGAAAATTCCTTATCAGTATTATCTACATATTTAAAATAATTTGGTAGAAAAACCTTCACCGAGTCCGTCAGACTCAATTACTCGACCGATTTTGACAATTTGTTTTTCATTTGAAACGTTATGACGTCTAGATATGTCATCAAGGGTCGCCTGCCCCCACCAACCCCATTTTTGAACGAAATAAAAACAAGTAATATAAAAAAAATTTTTAAGTCAATTCCTACTTAGGTGATTCGAGATGTAATGAAAAACGTACTGCGCATGCGCAAAGATATGGCTAAAATATGGGGTGCTTCGATGATCCCATGGGCCATCCATATATCCAAGAACCAAGTCTGTAATGTTAATAGTTTTCGAGATATAATGAAAAACGTACTGCGCATGCGTCATGCAAAATATGAAATGACGGACAGACAAGAAAGCGAATTAATATTGCATTGTC
This sequence comes from Araneus ventricosus, assembly GCA_013235015.1. Taxonomy (NCBI): domain Eukaryota; kingdom Metazoa; phylum Arthropoda; class Arachnida; order Araneae; family Araneidae; genus Araneus; species Araneus ventricosus. The sequence goes on along the minus strand of BGPR01003105.1, from coordinate 5,518 downwards.
ATCTAGTTGTGAGCTATGTTTAAAGTTTCAAGTCTCCAGCTCATCGGGAAGTTAGTTTAAAATCGATTGCAATATTTGAACAAGATATAGGGAGAGTGTGAACTCATAGTAGGAATTGAAAACATTCCTACTCCACCATACATTCTCTATATGTTTTTTCGATTTCGTTCCAATATGGGGTTTGGTGTGTGTGTGTGTGGGGGGGGGGCAGACGACCCATGATGACATATCTAGATGTCATAAACTTTCATATGAAAAACCAAATTGTCGAAATCCGTCGGATGGTTGTTGTTGGTGAACTGTCCAAAGGTTTTTCCACATAGAGAATGAGCAGTAGGAAAGAGTTTTTTCGATTTCGTTCGAAAATGGGGGTGGTGGGGGACAGGCGACCTTTGATGACATATCTAGACATCATAAGCTTTCATATAAAAAAAAATGTCGAAATCGGTTAGGTGGTTGGGGCTGGGGAATCTCTGAGGTTTTCACCATATTATTTTAAATATATAGATCCCAACAGTTCCATCACAGTGGCGTGTCACAAATATTGTAAAAAACCTATTACCTATTGCTGGAAACTGTTTATTTAGGGCGATTTCATTCTGTATTTATGGATCTGAAGACTTTCATGCCGAAATTCGTGAAAAATGTACACAATACATTACAATTAGATGGGGTTTATTGAAAGATTTCACAATTTTATAGGAATCTGTTGTCTACAAAGAATATGGAATCTACTAAGGTTTTATGGTCTGTTCTACTGATCTTCATGCTGAACTGATAAAAGTAGTGGCTGAGAGCCTCGAAGCAGCCAGGTGGCAAAGACAGTGCTGAGCAAAGTGGGTGCCGGCCGAGAACTCGCCGGTGGGTGGTGAGAGCGGCTAGTTATTTATTAAAATTTATCTGTGTTTGGCATTACAGAATTTAATAAAGGAAATTTTTCTCTGAAATAAAGCAAAGTGTTGTCAGTTGCTAACAAACTGTTTTTTAGCTATAAACTATGTAATGATGCAACAAAATATGATTTATTAAAGTATTTTACCCCATTTTTAACCCCATTAAACCCCATTTTTAAAAAAAAATCGGGCATTTAAGGGTCAAGCAAACAGTGAGTTTTAACGTAAGATGAGAATACCATGTCAGAAGTCTGTAAAAAGTCCCATCCAATGATATCTTATTTATCTCTGTAGGTGTTGTATTAGTTGAGAAAAAGGGATGTTGACAACAGAAAAAATATACAGGACTTATTATTATATAAAATTAACTAGCAGTAAGTCAGGTTTTCAATTTATTGCAATCCCTTCGGTGGGGGGGGGGGCTCAAATATGGGAATGGGAAGTGGCCGGATATGTAAGCAGGTTCTAGAATCCCTGGAGGTTATAACAATGAATATGTAGTTGTGCTGGCCATATTTTCAATCACGGGATGTACTTCCAACGGAAGGGATTGATACATGGGTCTTTATTGACCGTTTTGTAAATGATCATAGTACCCGTGTCTAGGGATAGCGGTTATTGCAAAAAACCCTTTTTTTTACTTCCGGTTTAACCTAGCGGTTAAAACCGTTCAAGATAACCAGTTTTTTAAAAAAAACCCGTTTTCTTCTTAAAGCAACGTTTGTGGTCAGAATTTGTTATTATTAATGATAATATACAATAAGTAAGAATTATCACTATAATTAATTAATGTAATAAGTAATGATTATAAATAAGTAATTAATACAATATGTAATACTACTAAATGAGCAATTATTGCAATAAGCAAATATTATATACAAATTTTTTTATTAACATTGTTTTCACAAGAAATTAATTCAGCGGCCAATATTTATTATCTAATCTGCTCATAAAGACTCTTTCAGCAATGCGTTGATCCGTGAGTCGACACCTCTCATTGGAAACAACATCATCCAACGTACATACTAATCTTCCGGACGCCACAGAAGTTCCGACGAAAGATAAATATTTTTTGGCTACAAAAAACAGACACCGTTTGCAGACAAAATTTTTTGTTAGTATTGTTTCTGCAGGAAATCAATCCATTGGCCAATATTTATCTGTTCAAAAAGACTCTTTCAGTCATCCGCCAACCAACAGACGCCTCGAGGAAGCGGTTGTAGATGATTGGCCTAAGATGATGGAATTCAAAGCTTTATAACTTGGCAAATTTTAGTCTAGTCGAATGTAAAATCGAGCCTATCTTCCGACTCGGTGTTGAATTTAAAGAAAAAATAACCGGTTTAAACCGGGGTAAAAAAAATAACCGAAAAAAACCGGTTTTCGGTTGAAACCGGTAGGTTTTTCCCATGCCTACCCGTGTCACTATTTGAGGCGACTCGAACATTCACTGGAGTAGCGGTGGTCTAATGGTAAGGTGTCGGCTTCGGGGTCAGAGGGTTCCATTCTCAAAACCCGATTCCACTGAAGACCCACCATGTATGCGGGACTAATGCACGTTAAATCATACGTGGAGGCCAAATGTCCTCCCGCTGGTGCGGTGCGGAAGTTTGGAGAGGGGGTGCCAGCTCCAGGTGTCGTCCTCGTCATCTGACTGCGGTTCAAAATTATGAATCCCGTCCTGAATCAGCTCTAAAGTTGCTTCATAACGGGACGTTAATATAACCAAACTAAACCGATCATTCAGTTCACTCGGTGCTAAGGCAGGGCCGGGGCATTCATTTATGGTACCATTTTTCTGCACTATTTATTTATCAAAAATTTAGTGGTAGATTTTGCATTATCAGAAATTTTGCAGTGACAATTTTTTTCATATTTTAATGACTATTAATAATTAAGTACATTCTGAATGATTACAATAACGTGTATAAATAAAGTGGTAATTACATTACTGTCATTTTTCACATCCTTCAGTTCTGAATTTCCTTCATTCAGATACAACAGTTTTGTGTTCATGCATTCAGCAACCACGAATGTTTCATGATCACTATTTTGAAATGTAAGACGCATATGAAATTGAAATAATTTGGATGTTAGGCCCAAGAAACTATTTCTGAAAATACTGTGCATGTTCCGAAACTTCCGGAGCTAATAATATTTGAAATTAAACGGAAACAATTAAAAAACTAATACATTGTTACATACATTTGTATTAAATATCACTTATGCAAAATATAGAAACACAGAAACGCTAATTAATAGAATTCTTTATTTTTAACTACACCAAATTTATTCCAAAAAACCCTTAATGTAGACAGTTCTACAGTTGTTTGCCATGCTCATCATTTGCCAATTGAGTCAATTTAACAAAAGTAACATACATCACGCTTACATTTTACTTAGGAAAGTTTGGATTCACAAACGATGACACTTGAATAAAAGTGCAACACATAAGAATAAATTAAAACATAAAATAAACATAATAAATAACACATAAAATAAAACATAAACACCAATACCTGCACCATTTACAGAACTAGCTGCTTACAAAATAAGATAACATTCTGAAAAAATAAGTGTGTATTTATCAGAGATTTGACGACTTCACCTGCTTAGACCAAAAATGCTTTTAATGACACTTGCGAACTTTTTGGCAATTAATGCTCAGATCTTCAAGTAAATCAACTGTGATTTGAGCTCTTGGAGTGTCAAAATGTAAATCAGATTAGGATTTGACTAAATAACTAATAACTATTTCTAAAGAGACACAGCTTTGAAGTTCGTTTATTGTCAGTCGGTGAGTTTTTGCTCTAAGCCAACAACGTTCTACTCAATTCATAAACGGTTATCACCATTTTACCTTCATCAAGAAAGCAGTGAATTCTTCTAACCTGCATTCTGTAGATGCCGGTTTCCAAGAAATGGGAAACCGGCCATGGTTCTACTCAATTCAAAAACGGTTATCACCATTTTACCTTCATCAAGAAAGCAGTGAATCCTTCTAAACTGCATTCTGTAGATGCCGGTTTCCAAGAAATGGAAAACCTGCCATGGTTCTACTCAATTCAAAAACGGTTATCACCATTTTACCCTCATCAAGAAAGCAGTGAATTCTTCTAACCTGCATTCTGTAGATGCCGGTTTCCCAGAAATGGCCTCTCAGATACGAAACCATTATTCAGTGGCGTAGGGACAGGAGGCAAAGAGGGTATGCATGCACCAGGCGCCAGTCTTAAGGGCGCCATGGAGACAAAACTTTAATGCGTTTATATCAGTTTTTAAAGTTAGATACGACAAGGAGGTAAAAAAACAATATCATGCTCCGGGCACCGTTTGCACTTGCTATGTCCCGATGAAGACTGGGGTCGAAAAAAATCATATTATGCCCCGAGCACCCCTTTCCCCGTTACGCCACTGCCATTATTGCAGATTTACAAATACTCTTCTACATTGAATATCGCGTTTCTTTTTCTGTGCATTAACATTATCACCAGAGCATATCCCCGAATCTTGAGCCAAAACGGCTTGGTCTTTTTCTGTATGGCTTCTTTAGCCTTCGTGTCAGAAAGGCATCGAAGGCGAAGTGCAATACTGAACGGGTTTTTCACTTATTCTCCATATCGTTAAAAACTATTACCCGCGAAACCGTTAAAACAAGGAGCAATTTTAATACTGTAGTCCAAACAGCTGGGGCAAGTGGACGACTTGTTCAATTTTGCCTTCACGCGCTTCCATAGGAAGACTGTTATGACGGCCGTGAGCATGTCCATGATGGTGCCCATGGTGGTGTCCGTGGTGGTGTCCATGGTGATGCCCATGGTGGTGTCCATGATGGTGGTTATGTCCATGATGGTGATTATGTCCATGATGGTGATTATGTCCATGATTGTGATTATGATGGTGGCCATGATGATGACCGTGCTTGTGGTGGTGACCATGATTGTGATTATGATTATGTCCGTGATGATGGTGATGGTGATGCTCATTCTTCGTGTGAATATGAATCACCTGTTTTTTGCCTCTGAAAAGGTAAACATTTAATTTCAGAAGCGGAAACACATCATTATGAAATTTTCGAAAAAAAATCTTTCTTATCATAAACATTAAAAAAACAGAATTTTAACAAAGAATAATTTTCATGAAAATTTTTGCCATATTAACCCTCTGACTGCCGGATTTTTTGAAATTACTAAATTACTATTTAGATGCAAAGTTTGAAAACGTGTTCTAATACCGTTGAGCCAAGCGAGTTGTTATTTATATGTAAGGCTTTATTAGTATAAAATGACTTAACATTTTAAAAGTACTATGTAAGCCCATTAGCTTGCGAAAATCGCAGGGTGCAGCAGAAGATCGACTTACTTTCAACCCGTGGAAATTGCGGGATAAGCAGTCAAAGGGTTACTTAGTTTTCATTTTCGTTTTCGGTGGTATGATCAAATGTGAATAGTTTGATAAAACAGGTGGTAAAGGTCTTACCCTCCTCCTACATGGACAGGATAATACACTGGATAGTAGCTGTGGCAGCAACCAGCGTTCGCTACTTCCGAAATTGCCACTACAAACAGCAACACAAGAACAAGTTTCAAATCTACACATCCTGGAAGTCCCCTCATGATTCCTTG
>BGPR01003104.1:46222-149431 GCA_013235015.1 Araneus ventricosus | reverse complement strand
TTTTTGTATTGAATTATAACGTTATGAATCATTTACTTTTAGCTCATGCGTTTTAAAATGCCATAATCGCTGAACGAATTGTGCTCGGAAAACATAGTTAGAGGGTTAACTTCCACTCCTCCATTCAATATTGGGAGAACAGAAGCTTATTTCGCTCATGTATTCTTTATCTTACTGTTTCATGCTAACAAGAATTATTTCTGAGCTAAAATGAATGAAAAAATTCTCAAAATAATGAATGCAAGAAGTAAATGCATACTGAATACAAAGAAAGTCTCAATAGAATTTGAATGAAAAGTACTTCTGAAGATGTTTTGTCAATCTTATTTTAGCTACTTCTAATACACAGAATAAATTCGGATATTTACTATAAAATCTGTAAAAAAATTAATAAAACTAATAGAACATCAGTCATCATGGATTCGGTGTTCTAGAAAAACAAGTTTAACAGAAATTGGCAAAGTTTAGAACCTTTTATATTGATTTTAACTCGTTCTCATTAAGAAATATAACTAGTCGCCCAGTTCCAGGTTCGAGACCAAATTCCACTGAAAATCCGTCGTGTTACACGTTAAACCATACGTAGGGGACCAAACGTCCTTACGTTGGTGAGGGGTGGAAATTTGGAGAGGGTGGTGCCAGACCAGGTGTCCTCGTCACATGACCGAGGTTCAAAATGATGAGGTCCTTCCTCAAATAGCTCTCGTGTTGCTTCAGAACGTGACGTTAATATAACTAAGCTAAACTCTTCATTATCGGAGGACCACTGTTCAAGCTCCAATTCCACAATGTATGCCGTGTGAACCGCAATTTATACTTTCTCCCGTAGATTTGGGATGAACATTAGAAGAAAGTGGTGCTATTTCCAACCTCTGATAAGAGTACAGAATTACAAACTTGTCCCAGACGTCCCAAGACTAGTTTTACAAAGGGATGCTCATAGCACAACTTGTAACATTTCCTTTGAGAATGTAAATTTTGAATGGCAATATTTACAAGTGGTCTTAACACATTGTTATGTATTATGTTGAATATTGTTATAGCTGTCCTGTGGTATACCGAATTCATGGGGAAGCTGATATAGATGTCTTTTCTAATGTCTAGTTCTACGGTAATTTGGTTATCCATTCTCGCTCCATTGACTCCAGTGATAAATATATAGTGACTCATTGCAAAAGAATTGAAAGAAATCTAAAATATTGCTCAAGTAGTGAATTCCATTTATCTGGGACTTTCCCTTGAATTTTCATGCTATGCTCAAAAAGGAAAAAATAATAAATACACAATTTGTATTAAAAAATATTGCGCAAAAGTAAATAGTCAAATGCATCTGACATTCGATTTGCGCGAAATTTCTATTACATGATTAGTTAAATTCAATTGATTAAAAAATTAATGGAAAACTTCATTTACAACGCTAATTTTAAATTTCAGTTGAATGCGATTAGACTATCACAAACATAGAAATGCAAGAAAAAACTTTTTGTAGAGTTAGGAATTTTTAAATGCTCCCGCTTAAATCAATATCAACACGTGTAAGCATTTCAGAGCCAAAGAGGATGAATTCAAGCATAAGTTTCTTAGATGATAGAGATAAGTTAAAGGAAGCAACGAACAGGAAGGGAAACCAGACACAAACATTTATTTTACTGATCAGCTTCTTCAAAAGGACGAAAAAAATGCAGTTTTCATAGAAACTGTTTTTGAAAAACCTTTTGAAAAATGAATTACGAAAAATCTGAGGTTGTAGCAGTAGTGTAGAAATTTTAAGAGCAAGAATAATGGAAAGCTTAGCTCAAAATCGGTGAAATTGAACACGTAATAAAAGGAACTTTTTAAGATTTTTTGAGAATTGAACTATGTCTTCATTCTTAGTTAAATTGATTAAATCTGGATTAAGATTATATTCTCTGGTTTTTTTTAAAAAAATACATAATGCTGTTTCATACGAGCATACAAATATATTTCATATACATTTTCAAAATGAGATATCGATTGGAAGTCCACAATTTTGATTCCCATTTCGCATCCGGGTGTTGATAATAAATTATGTAAATCGAGAATAAGTTTATTAGTAACAAATGTTTCATTCTCTTTCGAGGTATTATATCTGACATTAAATTAGAAGAACCTTGTGGCTGTGATAAATCCACAAGAATTTTTAAAGATAATTATCGAATCGGTCGTTTAGAATGAAATCGTTTTAAGATCTCAATGCCTATTCTTAATTAAATAATTCCTCGTTAGAAAAAAGATCAAAGAATATAATTCAAGAAAGGCCTTTTCTTCTCTCGAAGTTCTAAAAGATAAAAAAAATTGGTTATCTTATAATTTATTTATGAACTCGGAAAGATGATTTTTCTATTTGTTAACATGAATTTGTTTGGATCGAGTTTCAAATAAAGTTTATAATAGAAAACAACGTTGTTCTAAAATAATATATCTTTTATTCTTTCAAATGATTCTTTAGTTTATTTAGATATTAATGCATGCCTTCATTTATTGTAATGGAGAACTCGATGAAACTGAATCAATAACGCAAACTCAAAATTGTCTGTCATTTTAAACTTCTATATAAATTATTAACAATTTGGTTAAGGTTTTATTTTACTGTGTAGAATCGGTGCATCGACACAAATATTAAAATTATACGAGTGAAATTACTTGCTTTCGAAATAAATTATGTTTATTCGAAAAAATGTTTTTGAAATAAATAAATAAAATCATTTTAAATGAGGTAGTTTCATTTCATTTCTAAGAAAAATAGGAATTTTCCAAACTGCACTGAGAATACCATTCGTTTTTGAATGTGACGAAATATTAATTTTTAAAAACTGTATGAAAACTTCTTTAATTACAGTTTTGAATTTAATTTTTATTTCTACGTTTTAACATTAAATGGGTCTCTAGGTTTGAAATCGGATAACTTTTCAGATACTATAGGAATTGGAATAATAAATGAAGAAGAGATGAAATAAAGAGGAAATTTGTGTTCGAATTACAAAGAAGAAAACTTCATTGAAATCGTTATTTTCAAGAGATCATCAATTTAATTAATATAAACTAAGCAAAAAATAGCTGCTTTGAAGTATAGGACTAGAAAAGACTTTTCTATGAAAAAAAGGAGAATTTTTATCAGATTGAAACTTCTTTTCTTATTTTATTTCTAATAACGTTTTTGAAAATTGTTGCTACTTTCTGTTTAATAAAAATGAATAATCGTAATGAACTCAATGTTTCGTTAAATTTAATTTGTTAAAGCCTTTTAAGACTGCTTTAAAGAAATGTTTTTATTACATGTTTTAAATTGAACTATTATATCATGAACGAAATTCATTTATTTGAAAAAATGTGTAGTTTCAGATTTTTATTTATTCATATTGTTTTTCTTTTTAATATCCTTCAAGTGTTTTTATTCACACGATCCTTTTGCGATACAAGCATAACATGACTATATTTCCGCTTCTGCTTGTTTGGCTAGAAACTGATAAATTGTGTCATTTATACAGTTAACTTATTTGTACTTTTGAAGCAGTGCTAAAATAGAATAATTTCTTTAGTAACATAACATATCGGAATATACTGACAAATGCCATAAAAGTAAAGATTCGTATTCAACCCCTTAAGAATCGCATTTTTTGGTTATCTAATAACATGAACCCTCCTGTTTTGGAAATGAGGTGTCTTTTTCTTTCATCTAAGAAGGCATAGAATACTTGAGATGCTTATGGATTCTGCTTAATTTTTGTGTCAAATTATAAAGCTAATTAATGAATAAACTTTAGTTTATTAGCCTAAAAATGAGATAATTCGATTGCACGTCAATATGACGGGCGCGAGACTTGAGGGGTTAAATTGTGGTAATAAAATGTTGTAAAGAATAAGATTTTAATATTCTCAGAATATTATATTCATCAACACCAATGTATTTGTTTTAAATTTCTTTTCATAATTTTTATTGAATATTTGTATACTATGTTTGCAACCTGTGAAGCATGAAGGATTGCTGGAGAAGGGTGGTTATCAAACTGGTAAATCAAAATTAAAAAGTCATTTTGAAGACGTTTTTTTAAGCATCAAATAAACTCAAAATTAATAAAAGCTAGTATTCCTTTAGTATGCTAGAACTACAATTTCTAAATTTAAGTCTGAAAATATTTGCTACTTGTGAATGAAGTTACATTAACGAATCAGATATGAATTCATTTTATTCAACTGTATATTGGAAAAGGATTTGAGGTAGTGATGAAAAAGAAGGAATCGCGTGGGGGATGTTGTGCTTCCTTGGGCAATTTCAGATTTGAATTTGCATCGTCAACTTGTAAGAACTTATTGGATTTCGACGTCTCAGTGAGAATATTTTCATGTTCTAGAAGAAATGTAGTCAAATCTGACTGGAAATAACGGATAAATTGAATAATTGATAGATTAAATATTGAAGATATCCGGATACACGAGACACGAGAACTGAAAGATTTATTAACGAATGATTATTTCAGAGTCGCTTGAGAGGAATGGGATTGTGTGATTACGAGTAGAATTGGGATTGCATTAATATTTTATTGATGAATGGCATTTAGAATGAAATATTTTGAAATCTGCTTCATGAATTTCAGGGCATTTTGGTGAGGATTTCTGTGATCAAAAGAACAGTGTTCTTAAATAAAAACAATTTTATGATGATTTCGTTTAATTAAACTCGTTTAATCAAATTTTTGTAATTTATAAATTTTTAGTATTCGTTTTAATTTTTAACAACATTTAGAAGTTCATATAATTATCTTCAACTAGATTTCGGTTTTTGGAATTTTTGAATAGCTCTTTATAGCCACAAATTCAATTTTTCATGACCGCAATTATACTTTTTGCAATCAATTCTTGATGATGGATAAATCTGAGTTTCGTGATTTTATAAATTCAAAGCAAGATACATTTAAAAGCAATGTTTTGTTTCATTTCATGATTCGAAGGAAACAGGCCAATAAAAATTTCAGGTGGTACACTACAATCGGTTGTCGATTTTCGCAAAAAATTTTTGTTCTTCGTACCCTTCAGCCACTTAAGCTTTGCAGGCGAATCTAATTTTGGAAACATCTTTTCCCTGGCTACTGTCTGCACGCAAATTATATTTTCAACCAAAGGTAGATATTTAATTTATTCCGAGGAAAGAAATTAGAATTGCTTTTCCGAGATGTGATCGAACAAAGAGTGCAAGATATCTCCATTATGCTTCTCTGTCACGTTTTGTCTTTGTCCTGAATGGCCGCTGAATTCGGGAAATTTTGCTTTTCCAATGCTCCGTTTTGTAATGAGATATTTTCTATGCTGAATGCTGTTTCGTGACGTAAAGGTTTCAACAGATGTATCAAAAGAGGATAATTCTTTTATGCTTTTGGATTTAATTTTCTTATGAAAGGATTTAAAAATAGCTTTTCAGAGATCTATTAGAATTTTTAAAGAAGTATAAATCACTATTAGACCTATATTTCCCTTGTTCTTTTTTGGCATTTTAATGCAGCATTATAAGCATATATCGCTTGTATATTTGTTCCAGTTACGTAACAAATCAATTGATTTTCGTGTCTTTTTCATTTAAAATCCTTTTATATTCTATAAATTAGAAATTCATAGTAAAAGGAATCCAATTACGAAAGCTTTTCGAGCTATCAGCATTCTCTAGTCTCTTTTTGAAATAGTGGTCCGAATATAAACTGGCACGCAAAGCACTGAACACCTAAGAAATAAAAATTTATCAGAGGAACCACTGAAACACAAAGCGTCTTTTTTTAGTAATGGTTAAAAACTATTGCTTGTTACTTCTTTTGATTCATAATTTCATGATTGTTTGCCAGTTATTTATATTGTAGCTTCAAGTTTCCGATTTGATTGCTCAGCTGCAAGATAAAATTCATGAGCCTGTACTTGCAACTGACAATATTCTCAAAAAGTTCAAATTATACTTCTCATTTGAATCATTCCTGAAAAAAGTTAATATTTCTATAAAAAGGAAGTAGAAGCAAATAGCTTTTACTATACGAACACAAGCAATGGCATGGGTTCACTCACATTAAAATTTATGAAGCATTGCAAAATCTTTACAAGAAAATTCCAATCTCTACTACAAGGAATCAATATAAGAAGCACACTTCCTTAATAGCTAAATACGAAACAACTGGGAGAAAATATTTTCTAATTAGTTACAATAGTTTACAAGTTAACACTTTATTCCGATCATTGTTGGCAGAGACTTCAGGACTTCAAAGATGTTTCAGCTAACTTCAAAATATGAAACTACTGAATAGTTAAGACGTCTGCCAGAGGCAGTATATGGTATAACATTCATTTTCTTTGTTATTTTATCTCTATTTATCTGTTGTCTGGCTTTTACTTTGCCTTACTTTTCAGAAACTCATTTGGGAAATTTGCTGTCAGCAGATTAAAATTTCATAAACAGATTTTTTCTTTAAAAAACTTTTAGGCTGAGTTAACTGTTTTGTATGCTGAATGGATTCAGTAAGTTTTCGAATATTATTAATGAAATCGTTATTTAATCTGAAATTTACTTTTGTTCATTCAGAACAAAAAAAAATTTATTGATTTTCTGCTCCATGATGCATGGATGCTTTTTGATGGAAAACTTGCTGTCAGCAGATTAAAATTTCATTAAGTGATTTTTTTCTTTTCTTGGTTAACTGTTTTGTATTCTGAATAGATTTAGTACAATTTCGAATATTATTAATGAAATCGTTATTTAATCATCTGAAGTTTACTTTTGTTCATTCAGGAATAAAACAAAGAAAATTTTAATTGCTTTTCTGATCTAGGATGCATGGATGCTTTTGAGTCGGTAAATATCCAAGTTTGACTATTTTTATAAACCAAATGTGACATTGATCATTATGCAGTGCGTAAAGGAATTATGAGATCATTAAAGAATAGATGTATTTTAATTTAGTATATGTATTTAAAATTGATAGAGAAAAACTTTCTGTACTAATTCCAACTTTAAAAATTAACTTAAATTTTATTAAAATCTACTCATTTTTATAAAAATTAAATAAGGTGCCTATTAAGGAATTATAAGTTCACTTGAGAAGATGCACATATTATACATTACATCAGAATTAATATGAAACGCAAACGTATAAACAATACAAATACATAATCTGAGAAGCAAAGGTACAGATTATGGCTGTGTTACCCACGATTTATTTGAGGATGTCTTGGGGTAATGAGTTAACTGAGTGCCAAGTGAGAAAATGTTAATTTATGAGGGTGCTGGTAAATACGAAAGAGAACCAGCAAGGATATTGGAGCATTCTAAAACTGTAATTTAGAATATTATAATTAAAAATGATTATTTAAAAGAAATAACACGATCTAGAGGAAAAAGGATTTTTACGGCGAGGGATGATCCAGAAATTTTTTAACTATCTATTGAAGAACATCTTTTGACTCGTAAAATTTCGAAACGTTTCAGCAAAGCAACTTCATATGTCACAGTTTATAAGGGTCTCAAATAACATACTAATACAAAATTTATGAAAATGAAAATGGCTATTGAAACTTCAGCGAGAAGAGAGACTGAAATTGGTCAAAAATGTCATATCGTGTAACGATGAGTGGAAGCAAATTATATTTTCTGATGAGAAGAAATTTAACCTTGACGGTTCCGATGGCTAGAAACACTATTGGCATGACTTGAGGAAGGATCCGAAAGAAAGCTTCAGTCGAAAATGGGAGGAGGATTAGTAACGGTTTGAGGAGCTTTTAGTCATGATGGATTGTGAGATTTCCAGCGAATTTCGGGACGTATGGACTTTGCACAATATCAAGCTATAATATATCATCATCCGATACCGTTTAGACTTTTGTTGGTGGTGCTAACTGGATATTTTAGCAGGAGAATGTTTCTTGCCATACATCTGAATCCACTCAGGAAAGGTTTAAAATAGGAAAAGGAAAAGTTAATATTTTCATGGACAATAATAGAATATAACAAAAGAAAAAATACAGAAGAAGTAATCAATAGCGATAACGATACACCTCTTTGCGCGCCCAACGCAGCAGCATCCAGTGATTGCATCAGCAATACTGTTCTAAAATTAACCAACAAATTACTATAGAATTAAACAACAAAAAAATCGTGCTCTAATAATTAAAATAATTAAAACACATAAAAGAAAACAATTAGAATATTAAAGAAAAACAATTAAAAAGGAAGAAATGGAAGAGAACTCGAATAGCGAACTTTTTCGAAGACCACTCGCCTACGGAGTTCTGATATGGATAAATTTTCTGTCAAGGGCATGACTACATAGTCAAAGATTACACTAATATTAAGAATGTCGCGCTCGATGCGTCATTCTTGCTTCTTGAGAAGAAATTCTATATATCGGCAGAGGGTAAATATTTACGTTCTCTAGTCTCTCTATTGGATTTATTTTAAAGGATTTTATTAAGTTTTTCTCTTTCTAAAGAGATTATTTCCTTTATTTCAGTTAATGGATAAATTCAGGCCACAAGGGGTAACATTTTTGACTCTGTAGTCATGCCTTTGAAAGAAAATTTAGCCATATCAGAACTCCGATGGCAAGTGGTCTTCGAGAAAGTTCGCCATTCGAGTTCTCTTCCATTTCTTCCATTTTAATTGTTTTTCTTTAATATTCTAATTGTTTTCTTTTATGTGTTTTAATTATTAGAGCACGAATTTTTTGTTGTTTAATTCTATAGTAATTCGTTGGTTAATTGTAGGACAATATTGTTAATGCAATCACTGGATGCCGCTGTGTTGGGCGCGGAAAAAGGTGTATTGTTATCACTATTGTTTACTTCTTTTGTATTTTTTCTTTTTTGTATTCTATTATCTGTATTTGTATTCTATTGGAAGTTGCTGCATATGCGCCATTCTGTCTAATACAAAAGTTTAGTTAATTTTATATTTTTAATATTTTTTGTTAAATTATATTAATGGTAACTGTTGCCATGGCCAAGTCAGAGTCCAAATTTCAACCCCTCGGAAAATTTTTGGGGTATATTAAGTTGAAAAGTTTATGCTAATAATAAACAATTTTCATTTCCCAATAAACTGGAAGTGACACAATGTTTCTGAAACTGAATTTAATCACATACTCATCTCAATGAAAAGTAGAATGTTTTCAGTTATCAGGAGAAATGGAGGATCAATATCGTTTTAATTTTAATACAGTAAAACCTGTACTAAACGGAATCTAAAGGGACTAGAAAAATTTTCCCTTTTAGTCAGGATTCCGTTTCATGCAGGCTCATTAGTATATGAGGATTTCCGACGGGACCAAATATTTTTTTCCGCTTAAGACAGGATTCCGTTCCTTACAGTGTCCGTTTTAAACAGGTTTTGATGTATTTTTTTTCGTTTTTAGACAAATGATCTTATAACTGTTCAACAGTTTATTTTTCATTGCTTTCTAATATTTTTGTTAATTTAGTAATTTATTGCATTATTCAAAATATTGAAACCTAGTTATAATGAATATGTTGTAATATCATATTTCATGTGTTTAAATTATAACAAGGATTTTCCCCATAGACAATCTACAGTGGAGATGTGTTTTCTCGATTTCGTTTAATAATGGAGGGTGGTGTAGGGCAGGCGACCCTTGATGACATATCTAGACGCTATAGGCTTCCATATGAAATACAAATTGTCGATATGGGTCGGGTGGCTGAGGCTGGCGAATGCTGTGAAGGTTTTTACCAAGTTATTTTAAATATATTGATTCCATAAGTTCCATAAGTTGATCAAAAGTTCCAAAATTAAAGTGGTCTTCTAATTTCTTAACGGGCTGTTTAAGCGCATTTATTTGCTCAGAACCTCACTCCCTTAGAACTATTGGCTGGTTCTCAAACCCCTAATTTTTTCTATCTCTTTCTAGTTATCACTGTGCAAATGTTAATTTATTAATTGGTTATTGGAAACAGTGTGAACTATCAGCGTGTTTCCGTGTGTAATGTTTCGTTTCAGAAATAACAAATGACCTTAACGGCTGAACTCATTGTCTGACAAATGATCAACGACTGTAATTTATGCAAATTAAAAAAATAAAAGGTAAACCTTTTGAAATACAACAATATCTTGGATTTCTTCGATAACACTGGTCTATAAAATTTTATTCGTGTAACACAAATGATATTAACCATTTAAAACGCAGCGTAAAATGCAAAAATAGTTTTGAAAAAGCTGCAACACGTAAAGTGTTTTGTTATGACTGTTTATCAGTGCTGGGAAATATAGACAAAATCATTTAGAACACATACTTTATTATTATCTATCTCATTAATTTACCATGGAATAATGTTGTAACTGAGATTGTACACACATTTTTGAATAAGTAAAACATAGAAATCTTAAACATTCACTAAATGCAATTAAATATTAAAAATTTTCTCTTATGTGGTTGTAAAATTTTCTGTCTTAAAGAGCCAGAATAGTCACCCACTATTGCTGATACCAGCGATCTCGATATCAGGTTTCCATCGTATTAATGTCTTGATGGAGTCTTTCCACTTGACCGTCGCCAACCGCCTAAAGATTTTTCGGATAGAAGTCTAAATTTGAATATAAGAAGTGTATTTAAAGCGACATTCGACACCCTATTAGGATTACATGATTTTCATCATTTTCTGTTTCCTGAAAATCATTTTACCACCATCACTAACGATCTCCAAGCAGCTAATTCCTTTTGATTGAGCTTACTTTCAAAAACAGGGTTTCGCATATCAACTCTCTAATTTGAGGTTCAACAAAAATACCAACTTAAGTAAATGGCTTCACTTAATCGTGGAAAAATTCTCTTAAATCTTTAAATACTCCACTTTCGTTGTCCATGGCCTTCACAAAATTTTTAATCAGTCCTAATTTACTGTGAAGCGGAGGACGAAGAATATTTTCCTGTTCAACATGAGGGATATTTACATTGCTAATTCCAGACTGTAAAGACGTTCTGCTTGACCATTCCAATTTTACAAAATGCTATTCTTTTGCTCTTCTAACCCACAAACACAAAAAATAACAATATTTTGTAAATTCACCCTGAAGACCCACTAATATAGCTATGACCTTTAAATCCCCATACATCTGCTAATGCAGCTGGTTATACTTAATTGCATTTGCAATAGTCTGCATGTTAACATACGTTTCTTTAATCGAAGCTTTATAAGCAAGTGGTATAGACGGTTTCTTATTTCCATTGTGGAGTAAAACAGTTTTTAAGCTATATTTAGATAAATCAATAAAAAGGCACCATTCTGAAGGTTCAAGCTGGATTTGTAGTTCCTTCTTTAATCTATCTAAATCAAAACAAACACATAAAGAACCTTCCATCCTGTGAAACGCTGACTATACCACATTTCATTGTCGGAAAAGTGTAATGCTTGTTCTCCCTGACAAACTGATTCCACCCTTGCAATCTGGAGCCGAGAAGTTCCGCCTGTTGTCTTGATACGACCAGTTCACTTACTAAATCATTAAATTCGTTCTGACGAATAAAATGGGAATTCACTTGAAGTATCTGGTCTAAAAGTAAGGTCAAGTCTTTTGAGATATTTCTATATTTTCATCGGATGTGTCTTCAATGTCACTCACGTCTAGAATGTTATTATCGTTTCAATTCAGTGGCGGAATTGATTCCGGTAAACCTTCTCCATGAGGAACAGATCGCAGTGTAGATGTCTTAATCGGATATTCAATTTTTTGTTTTTTTTAAAATATACTTTTGAGTTCGTAAGACAGAAGTAGCAATCATCAAAATGATTCGAAGATTCCTTCCACACCATACGGACAGCAAATCCATAGAGCTTCTTTTGCCTGTCATCCACTGAACAAAAGTCACATAGCAACTTACGAACCACACATGAGGTGTCCAACTTTTTATCCTGATTGCCAGCTTTAGAACCAAAATTCAGAAAAGATGCTCTTTTCAATTTTTGTATTAAATGTCTGGCTTGTGATTTTAATATAAATCGTCCACAAATATAGCAAGACTTATTGGGATGAGTTAAGCAAGATCTATGCTGAAAACTTTCAATTTTCAGCATAAAACGTAACTATAAGTACATACCCACACTAACCAAAGAACGTCTCTTTACTGGAATGTCGGAAAAAAACCAGATAAGGTAGGGTTGCAATGGTGCCAACAGTTTCCGGCAGAAAGGGTTGCCTAGAGGTAAGGTTATCATACGTGACACTGTAAATGATAAAAAAATTCGAGGATGGTGCCATAGCCTAAGACAGAAATGGATATGGTGGGTCTTTTGACGAGAAAACGTCTTTCCGCTCGTTAAAGTGATAGTCGGTAAACTTTCTTGTGAGAGAAAATACCGTCAGATTTAAATCGCTAATAACTACGAGCTTGATAATGCGAAAAGAATGGTTGACCCCACAGCGGATAGATCATATCTGTAAAAGTTTGCCGCATAGTGTTTGTTTTACCTGCGACGTCATCATACTAGTGTAGGCGCATGCGCGTGACTGGTATGAATCAACTTTATATAAGTTTATAAATAAGTGTAGAGTGGAAACGCGTATAGCTAGGAGGCTGATTTTGGTGTCATTTTAAAGCGCGTGAGGAGTATTACTAGGAATCAAGGTGAGAAAATAAAAATATTTAGCAGAATATAAGTAAAAATCGTTATTAAATTGAAACTTTCAAACTCCGTATTTTTTTTATTATAACATGGAGAGCTTTCTTTCGAATTGCACGAAACTTACAGAATACTTGGCAATACGTAAAAGAAAGTTTGTAGCAAAATATGAATTCAAAAATTTGAATATTACAAGAAATATGAGCATTTATAGTACATAATGTCTTTCTGCGCATACGCGAAATGTTGTTCTATATACCGTCAACAGATAGCGCCATCAAAAGTTACTCTAAATGAAACTTAAGAAAGGCGCAGTTCGGGTGAGGGCCGTAGATTTTTCGTGAAATTGGCGGTATAAAATCATAAAACAAGTATTTCGTATTAATATGGAATTTATTTATCAATCTCTTTAATACAATATTTACACAGAGTAGTATAATGATTACAGAATAGATAAATCACAAGTAAGGGCCTGTGGTAGCTTCGTTGTTTCTAAATTCTGTAATTTTTTTATATAAAATTCGTCCAAATTAATTACTATCCAAGTAAAATATATTTCTATCCCACCTAAGATATTCTCAATATATTTCATTCTGGTAGGAAAATATCAAAATTTATCCCAATTCAATAAAAAAGTGCATTTTTAGGATAATTTGTCATTTCGGTTAGTCTTCAGTATATGCTAAGTTGGGACACGGTGGTGTAGTAGTAAGATCTCGACTTCTTGGCCAGAAGGTTCCAGGTTCGAAACCCGATTCCACTGAAGATCCACCTTGTATGTGTGCCTGTTGCAAGTTAAATCATAGGTAGGGGGCCAAACGTCTTCCAGCTAGTGCCGAGCGGAAACTTGGAGGGGGGTTGCCAACTCAGATGTCGTCCTCTTAATCTGACCGCGGTTCAAAATTATGAGGTCCGTCCCAAAATAGTCCTCGTGTTGCTTCAAAACTACTACGTTAATATGAACGAAAATATTATGTTAATGCTGTCTCGATATTATACTTTTATGGGAAAATGACTATCAAACAGATCAGTAATATAATATTTTTTTTTTATTTTGGCGTGAGAGAATTAGTAACGTTTTATAAGCACTTTTCTTCACAAAGACATACCAAAAATATTCCTAATTCTTTGGTAAGAAAGTTTCTGAATTGCAGAATACAGTTGTTATTAAATTCTGAAACTGGAAGTAAACATTAAACTATCATTTTCCTCCCACAAATAAACTTCCTATTTCCAATCTTTACTAACATGCTTTCGATCTGTTCTGTCTTCAGCTTCATCCTTTTGTGATGTTTGTAGTATGCTTTCATGGTGAAAGTACTCTTTCCTGAATTTCAGAGATATACATTTTATAGATCATAAAAGGTAGATATTAAATAGAATAAACCATGTAAAAAGCTTTATGCATCTCTCTAAAAATATAAATTTTAATAGCTCAAATCTGTGTACTTGCAAAATACAAAATGGATGCATTTCGACACTAAATCAAAATCTAAGTTATATTGAATAATAAAATGCAATACAACAGTTAGATCCCCAAATTTTTTCTTCATCCAGTCCGGAAACGCACATTTTAAAATCTCCTGTTCTACCATTTTGTATAAGACAAAGCCGATTTATGAGCAATATTGGAAACTTGTACTTATAAAATGCATGTCATTTTTCATTTTTTAATGCATCAATTCATCTCTACTAATAATAAAGGAGAATGTGTCCGTGTGTCTGTGTGTTGGCTCTCTACAGGACAGACCGATAGACGTGGAGCTACGAAATTTGCCACAAACATGCTTTGAGGGATGAGAGCGTGCATCCCGGAGCCCTTTTTCTTAAATTTTAATTAGAAAAAGTTTAATTGGAATTTTAATTAATTAAAACTGAACAGAAATTTTGATATTTTTTCATGATAACTTCCAAAAATATTGCAAGAAAAATAATTTTTACATCATCTGGAAGTAAAAAAGTACCTTTTCAATGATATCAATTAAATTTCCATAGAATGATTTCTCGAATTTTAATGAATTTTTAAAAATATTTTTGGTATAATTTACAACAATACTTTTCATTGTTGCAACGCAATTCAAATGGTTTTAATTGTTTAACCGAACATTTACTTGTGTGTTTCTCTTCCATTGTTGAAAACTAAATTATTTTAATTTTATATTATTATTTTATTTATTTATTTTTAAAGTTGGATTTTAATTTCTGTTTCTATTTAATAAATATTTCTGTGAAATCTGTAAAGAATGTAAGTATCTCAAGATAGTAAATTTATTAGGAAATAATCCAGTAATCTGAAAGATTTTGAATGCTATGTCTTAATTTTTTATCAGCATGCTCACAAACCAATTAACATCTGCTGGACCTAAAATGTAGCGGGCCATTTTATTGTTGAAATCAAATGAATATATTGCATAAGGAATGATACGGACAGTTACTTGGCTCCATTAGAAACGTTCATGGAGACCACGCAAGGAAAAGGTTCAAGGCTACGTAAAGAACTCGGGTCGAATGTATATCGGAATTCGAACCTTAATATTACTTTTTTAAGGGAATCACGTGTATCAAATAATGCATTAGATATTCAGTTGAAATTATATTCCCGGCGAACAAGCTGGTCGCCGAAGGTGAATAGTTGTTTTAAATAAAAAAAGCCATGTTACTTCTCAATGATTAATTCAAAAATGTTTGTTGGAATAGCCAAATGCAAATATGTCATTAATAATTGATTAGAGAATTTCAGTTTTTTACATTTAATACAATGATTTGGAAATTTTAATGCAAGTGCACATATTAATATTTGTGAAAGGCTTCAAATTCTCTGAGCTAAACATTTTAATCGCTATTTACTTTTAATGAAATGTAAGTTTATTATGCTGGATATATTTCACAAAATAAGGAATTATAAATAAGATCTCCCGAATAGAAATTTCAGTATACAACAGTTAAGCTGCTGTATTTCGTTCAAGAACATTTCTCAATCCAGAACATTTTTAAATCTCACATTTTCATGAAATTATAATTTCGTAAATACAAGTTGTTTACTTTTTGTTGCCTCAAAATTCATTGTAAATGAAGCAATTCAAGTGGGGTCGGTCCTCATAGCGATTCATTAACATTTAAAATCTAAGCCACTATTCAAGTACAGGTGTAACAAATGCGCCTGCGCAATAAGAACATCGCCATCTATGGTGGTAAGGCGCCGACGCTAAAACACTCAGAACTCTGTTATGAAGAGATAAATTACAACAATGAGCCAAAATTCGAAACTTTTTAGTAATAATCAGTAGTAATTTGAATATGCAACCTTTGTGTGTTAATAATTGTGTTTGTAAAAATCTCATGATGTTTCCACAAGAACTAGGCCCTGCTATTTTGATTGGAGCCAGGCGTTTAGATCCATAACTATACAGGTTAATATTTTTGACGCACATAAGAACAATAATGTTAGGAACATGTAAAGTCGTTTTTCCCATAGTGTCAGTTTTATGATTGGAAAGAGACATTAAAAGAGGCTCTTACAACCTATCGGGGAATGGCGACGAACTTGGCGATCATTTTGACCGACTTGACGACAAACTTGGCAACTTGGGTAATAAAATGAAACTCCTCAAAAACATTAGACTTTTCTCTATATCTCTATTAGGAGCGGAGATATACAGAATAAACTAGAAGATTTTATGTGACGTCACATCCTGTCAGAAAAAGTATAAAGACTCTTCGGAGTCTTGCGAGTTGGTCGGTTATTAGAAGCTGAGTGCTTCTGTTCGTGCTATTGCTGCTATTGTTAGTGATTTGCTGTCTATTTATATTGCTAATTTGTGCAAATGCTGTTTTTACTGTTACCTGCGCTTTGTTTTTTCCGGAAAATTCGAGAATAAAGAGTAATTCTCCGTTATCCTGCTTGTTGGACCGTTTTTACCGTACACACACCGGACGATTTCCTTAACATTAAGAATAATGACTAGAAGAGATTTATTTTAATTATGAACGTGCCAAGATTTCACTTCCATCTATATATAAAATTTCATTATTTTACACTTTTATTTCAGAAAAACTCGTTGCTTCGATTGAATTCAAATGGATTCAAAGATGGAATTTTTTAAACGATTTCCCACTCGCTTCTTGATGGTCTACAATTATGAAATTTTGAATACTTGCGTGCTCTCGATGGAGATGTACCATTTTAATATTTTTAGGAGTTAATTATTAGTTAATTTATCAAACGAATTAAATTTTTATACTGAAAGAGAGGCCCCCTCTAGTAACTGGAGGAAAAAAATTCACTTGAAGATTCCGGAATAATTATAATATAATTAAAAATTCAAGACTTAAATGTAGAATATTATTAAAACAATGAAAATAATCTTTTTAGTACACTAACAAATGTTTTAAAAAATTGTAGTTAAAATCCATTCAAAAATAAATTAATAAATTTTAAATATATCAAAAAATTAAATTTTGATTTCATATCAGTAATCTCATTTGGTTGTGAAAAGAAGAAATTTATTTCCACGCTTTGTATCCATAATAATGATTTATAAATTAAATATTTAAAAGTAAAAGGTAACAATACAAAATTTTAAAAATCTTTCGTGGAGTCAAAAATTTTTTTTTATTTAACCGTTCGTTTGTATAAAATTAAGGAAGCAGTAAAAAATGACTTTGACTAGCATCCGCTATTATTTCTCTTTATTTTTGACATCAACAGAGAGGCTTACAATAAATTTAAAGTAGATCTGTAAGGAAGATTTTTGATCGAGTAATATAGGGAAAAAATTATCTTTCCTCACAATCTTTTAATTAATTGGAGGAGAGTAAAAATATTTTATAAAATAGAATATGTTTCTAACGAAAAGATTTCGGACAAGGAAAAAAATAACAAATGTTATTCGGTGCCGTATCAAGGGCTTTAAAAGCTTTACGCGATGTCATCAGAAATCAGATAAAAAAGAAGGAAGAGGTTTTTTTAAATGTTTTTTACTTGTGATACAAAAAAGGACTGGCTCAGAGGAACGGCAAAAAACAAGTTTCGACACATTTACCTTGAAATGTTTCATCTGCTTGAAAGCATTTTAGAAGAATCAGTATTAAAAAAGAAAGAAAAGTCTCTCTCAGCTTTTCAAATATTGTGCGATATAAACTGATTGCATAATATCCTACAAAGGCGGCAACTTTTAGTTATTTTACGCTCATCGAAACGTCTCACGAAATAAATTTGTAAAAAAAAGAAAAAAAACGAAATGGCTCATTTTTTTTGGTCAAAAGCAATGAAAAGAAGACTACGAATAAAGGTGATTTCCTCGTTCTTTACTTCTTCTGTACAATGTTGCCAACCCTTTTCAGCATCAATTTATTTTACTATAAAAACTAATGTTTGTGAATGGCCTCTATCAGATTTGGCAGAGTGTTTTGGGGCCTCGTAATCTCACTTGGAAGAACTTTTTTATAATTGACTTCGCCGACATTTTCGAGCAATTGAATTACTCTTTGTCACGGAATGGAGAGTTGCCCAATATCATACGGATGCAGGGAGACCTAATAACGCCACCGCGAAATCAATGCCAGCAGATTAAATCGGAAATGTTCTGACTGAGATTATATTTATGATAAGTTTATGCCCAATTGATCCCTTTTCAGAAAAGCAAAACAACGAATCTTAGCACATGGCATCCTCGAGATGTGAAACATATTCTGGCGTCGTTTTTATTAGACGATGAATTGTGCTTATTGTCCTCAGCCTTCAAAGAGATTAATACTCTACGTTAGACGATTATCCATTCCATTAAGAAGAGAAATAGCTTCTTATATCCGAAAGATTAAACAAAATATTTATGCACCTAGTTAGAAGAACTCTGAGTCTGGATATGTTCAATTGAAATTCTGAAGGTGAAATTAAAAGTTTTTTTTCTGACTGAAAATCTATTCATTTAATGTATTTAGGAAAACTATTTCAGCTTAGTTTTGTTAGAATGACGTGCCAATTTCCAGAAAAATGGCTACAAAAGAACAATTGTGGTACACCTCTCCCTTGCCGTTCTGAACCATTATTTACCCTCCGACTGCGCATCCCTCGATTTCCGCGGGATGGAAGCGAGTTTATTTTCTGCTGCATCCTTCCCTTTTCACAGGCTTTGCATATAAATAACAACTAGCTTGGCTCATCGGTATTTGAACACATTGGCAAACGTTGCAATGGTGGTTTTAAAAATTAAACAGTCAGAGGGCTCAGAGGATAACGCCTGAGCTGAGATTCTTTCTCCAAACTCCCCCACCAAGCGCGCTATGATCCCATTCTCCCCGCCTGAGTAGTTTAAGCAGTTGTGCACAAAGGTTTTATTTCGCAAATTTAATATCAAGTCTGGTAAGTCTATGCATGCTAATTGCAACTTAATTGGAACTCAATAAACATCTGACCAGAAAAGTTCGGGTTTTCTGGTGCTTCTCCGGTATATTAGTCCCTCCCTCCGGCAGCCTTTAAGATCGGTTGGACCGTCCTGCTTCCCCATCAAAACTAGTAAGGATATTTTGACTCGCGCTGATTTAAGTGCACCAAATTCGCGTACTTTGGGGATCTTTGGTGATAAATGAATATCATTGCTTTCATTTGGAGATGAATTTTTAAAAATTATGTGAAGATGAAACATCGGTCTTATCCTAGGCTGCGAGTGAACTGTGGTTTTACCAATGCTTATATTACATTTTGGCTGGTTTTCTGGCCTTTTTAATTTTTTAAATAATTAAGAGACATTATTATTGGCTTTTGGCAACCTTTGATTTGCCTCTGGAGTTCTTTCATGAGCTTCTTAATATTTACTTATCTGGTGATTTTTTTGTGTGCATGTGTATTTTTCTGTGTGTTATAAATTGTGTGTGTTTGGTTTTATGGATATGGTTTTATCAGTTTGCCTTCCCTGCACTTTATAATAAGCAATGTTTTTTATCAATAGAATTTTACGCCGCCGTCTTTTATTCGCTTCTACATTTTCTTCTGATGAGTGAGACGACGTGGGTAAATGGTTAATAGTGGTAAACGGAAGCGAAAGCTGAGATTCTGAAAATATTTAAAAATGGCCATTTTAAAGAATTTTTACAAACTTCTGAAATATTTAACCTCAGTAAGAACAAATTTATTACTGGATTTTACAGTGATAAAACTTTATGTCTTAATAAATTATTGAATTTATTTTCATGATATGAGGAAAAGAAACTTTTTTTTTCAGAAGAGAAATACATGTTTATGATTTTTTGAAATATTAATTTTTCTTTTAAACGTGGCTAATTAAAAGAACTGAAAAGACTATGAAGACGCTGCATTTAATAAAAAATCATTTTAATTTTAAATTTCAATCAGTGAAATTATTTTTCAACAAAAACTTAATGAATGAAATAACAGAATAATGTCCCATCAACACAGTGTCCTTTGATACCATTCTGGATCAACAGCTCTCATAGAAGGAACATTATAAATTAATTTTGTTTATTTAGAGTACAAGATGCACTGGAGGTTTGCGATTTTCAAAAATATCACTTTAACTCTTTGAAATCGACAAATAATTTTACTTGTAAAGAGTAAATCTTTTCTCCTCCATTTTTGGGACATGGCTTTTTACGAAATAACTGAAAAACTCTAAGAGAAAGCTTGCGTAAAACACATTTCTCATAAGTTTTTTTATTTGAAAGATAATTTTTATCGAAATTTAATGTTTCATGGGCGGAGTTTTGGGTTTTGTATCTCGAAACTTAAAGAGATCCATCTAAAGAAAATCTGCAAAAAATCTATAGAAAAAATCTGAAAGTATTTGGAACATGTTTTCTTCAGATTTTCTGCAGAAAAAAATGTAGAACATCTGAAGAAAACTACGTTCCAAATACTTTCAGATTTTCTGCAGTCAAGGCTTAATTATTAATTTCAATTAATTTAATTTGTAATTAAACTTACTTGTACACGGCAATTCAGATTGTGATAAAACTTCTATTTCATCCTGGCCGGGATTCGAATCCGCGTTCATGGAGATTTCAGTCTGGAACACTAAACACATGGCCAATCGGACTACACGAGATGGGGTAAAATAATCTCTTTTAGTTTTAGCGTCATCATAGCTCATGTGGCTCCATTTAGTGGCATAAAAATTAACCATGGTCAGAATACGTGTTTCAAAGTCGTAGAGATGAGTAATAATGAGATTAGTAATATTTTTCTTCAAAAATTTAGATTCTGTGTTTCATAAAATTTTTTCACCTTTTTCTTCCTGATAAGCCTTCTTTCCATCCAAATTGTTCAAGCTCCACTTTTCCCTTCTTTTTGGAGGAAAATAACTAGTCATAAAGACAGTTGGAAAACTAATTGGAAATTATTTAAATTCTGGAGGAAAAGTTTAAAATGGTAAAACCTCAAATATTTATTGTAAAGATTAATTTAGAATTCATTTTTTTAGTGGCATGTTTAAAAAAATTTAAGCCTAAGACAATTTTCGATTGGGAAATTTTTCTCCTCATGCATTCCTTTTCTATACAAGTATATGGTCGATATCACTAATTGAAAAAGGAATTGATGAAACTCCTGTCTGCTGTAAAATTAAACAATCATGATAATTACATTCTAATATTGTTTCATATCCTTTGGAAAGTAAAGCTGCAATATTAGAGAATATGGTGCAAAATATTTATTTAAGAAGTGCAAATATTATGAAACTACAGTTAAATCTTCAAATAACCAAGAGATTATTGGTCAAGTTTCATGATGTCATGAGAATCTGCTAAATAACTGCAAATTGAATTGAAGACAAAATGCAGATTTTTTGCTGTCTTAAAAAATCTGCGGGATATTTAAACAAAAAAATAAAAGTAAATTTTTTATGCAGATTTTTTACTGTCTTACAGAAATCTGCAGAATATTTAGAGAAAAATAAAATAAGAAATTTTTTAGCAGATTTTATGCAGATTAAAATGAAGAAAAATGCCGATTTTTTCTGTCTTCAAAAAATCTACAGAAATTTTAAAAAAAAACCCTTCAAATTTTTTTCTGTAGATTTTTTTAGCTGGGATTCGAAAAATAAAAATAGATATGAAGCATTTTTTCAAAGTTCTCCAATTTGTCTGATGAGTATAATTTTGGATTCGTTGAAACGAAATATAATGAATTGTTTCAAATAAAACTCAACGTATCAAATCAGAACAATTTTGGAGGAATATCTATACAACAAGAACGAGGACATTGGAAGGGTATTTTTAAAATAGACAAAAACTGCGATATTAAATGAAATCTAGGATGCATGTTTAACGTATCATCTACTTTTGGCAAAGATCATCGTTTGAAATCTGCTAGGCTTTTTAATCTCTTAACAAATTTTTCTATGCGTGCCCCCTCGACGAATAAGGTAGTTTAGTTATATTAACATCCCTTTTTGAAGTAACAAGAGAGTCATTATTTTGAGCTGCTGTCAGATGACGAGAGCGACATCTGACCTTGCACTCCCTACGCAAGCTTCCGCAGCACACCGGAGGAATGACGGACAGGCCCAAATGCTCGGCCGATCTTCAGTGAAATCTGGTTTCGAACCTGAAACCCACCAGCCACGAATCCGAGACCCTACCACTATCCCACCGCTGCCTTGATGAATCCGTGTAATATTAACTTTCAAAGTAAATCTTTCATAAACGCATTTCCATACAAAAGATACCAGTAATCAATTTTAATCTGAGGTGTTCTATTCTCCTCTTAGTTGGAAACAAAAGTATAATACATTCTTAACAGACTGTGTTTGTTTTCTAATTAATGTAAGTAGAAAGTACCAAACTGCCAAAAGGTTAATGAACTTCGCTCGGTAACCTGATGCTTCTGATTTGTTTCTTCGAAAGCCCATCAATTAGCTTGTATCATTTAATTACCTCAATTAACGCAGCCAGACAACATATATTCAATTTGGAGCCTTTTTTTACATTGTTGTGCTTCTGAAGTTCTTGTTTGACAGCATTTCAGCTTATTAAGTCAGCTCAATTATAAGCTGCTGAAAATGTCTGGCAATTTTTTTATTCCCATCATCTTCGGTTGTATTTCCTGCAGACAGATTCAATTATAAACAGAGATCTTTCTCTTGCCTTGGAGTCAAATTGGTTTACCGCGATTCGATTAACCGAGATTTTTTTTTCGGATGAGGTTTTTGATCTCTTGTTCTGTTTGAAATGAAATTTCTTTCATTTGGTAATTAAATTAGAAAATTAAAACTTTGGCACTTGGAGTCATTTTTTGTGTTACTGCTCTTTGAAGTTATAATTGAATTAGACAACGTTCAGAAGCACACGCCAAAGAATAATTTCTTAATGCTGTTTTCAGTAAGCAATGGGCTTAGAAAAAACAACCCCTTCATTCTAAGTGTTCGTAATGTAGAATATGAAGAAGAATCTTGCCGTCCAGTATCATCGCATGTAGGAGAACTTAAGTAGATAACTCATCATCATAAAGCTTAGTTCTAAAACTCAAAAAATGAATACCCTGCTTATGTTAAATTACTAATATGCAGGGTGTTTAAAAAAACATCGCCAGACATCGCAGGTCAGGCATATGATAATCATCCAAAGTGGCACAGGAACATGACTGCGCAAAAGCCATCTGGAGGCAGCAGATGGCATTTAATATAATGATTTAAAATAAAAATTTGCGTATTTTTTCGAATATCTTCCGAGAAAATGGATGGATTTTCTTCGAACTCCGACCATATAAAGAATAAATTTTAACTCACAATTTGCATTGAAGATTCTGTCACGATGGTATTTAAAG
The DNA here is from genome assembly GCA_013235015.1 of Araneus ventricosus. Taxonomy (NCBI): domain Eukaryota; kingdom Metazoa; phylum Arthropoda; class Arachnida; order Araneae; family Araneidae; genus Araneus; species Araneus ventricosus. The sequence goes on along the minus strand of BGPR01003104.1, from coordinate 126,033 downwards.
GGCGGACCAGAAATTGATGAAGTCAAAAAGGGATTTTGGCTCATCCTGTTTCACAGAAAGCTGATAATGGTTTGAAACATTTGTATGATGGGATCAACATTTGAATGCATTTTCATAAAAATAGCACGGAAATATTCGGGAAGATATAAAATGGATGGCGCTTTCGAATTTCGACCATATAAAGAATAGATATCAACTCCCAATTTACATTGAAGATTCGGTCACGAGGGCATTTAGAGTTCGGAACAGAAATTAATTAATGAAGTCGAAAAGGGATTTTGGCTCACCCCGCTGCGCAGAAAGCTGAGAAGATATAAAATGGATGACGCTTGCGCGCACATGTTCTTATGTGATTTTGAATACTTATTGTATGCCTGACCTATCCTTGAAGTTTTGCCCTGTTTTTTTAAACATCCTGTATAGGTATAATATACTCAACTAATATATTATACTCTACTTGCTTTGACATTAATTTAAAATTCAGGACAAGAATGCGTATATGAGGTGAGTAGAGAGTCGAACCTACTTCCAACTCTATAATAAATCGTTTAATGCAAAATGAAACAATTATTTCAGCTCGAGAGTCAATCACATAGTTAATATTTGAAGAAAAATTCCCAGTGAACTTTGTGCACAGTTATTATGGAATAAAATGTAAACGAATACGCAGTTTTCTTTACGGTGCATGAAACTAAGAAAAAAAGTTAAGATATGTTTACAATAATTTTTCACATGCGACTCAAAATTTATAATGGTTATTGTGTTTCTAATAGCAATTATTTTTGGTTATTTTCCTGAGCATTGCCACTTGAATCAGCGACAATATTCCATATATTAATTTCTTTGCATCTTATCTTATCAACATCAGAAAACAGTAGTGAAGAATACAATGGAAATGAGAGAAAATATAGCTCGGCAATCAAACTGGCATTAATTAATTGATTGATGGAAGAGCGCCCTATCCAGCAAACTCTCAAGACGAAATATAGATCGATTAATCAAATTCCTAGCGACTAACGAAGACCTAATTAAAAGTCAAATTACAACACCGTCACATACACCAGCCTAAAAATAGATACTTCCAAAAATTCACCTCCTGTAAGCAGAAATTTGATGAATACTCAGTTGAGCAACAGAGCATTCCCTTCACATCACTGCCAACCTTGGAGTAACAATTCCAGCGATCACTAAGTCTAGGTAACAAGACAGAACACAAAATCCAGTCAACCAGCCCACAATTCTTAGGATGGTTGCGACAATAATCATCAATGTAACTGGTTGTATTACATTATTCAATTCTTCTTTATTGTAGCATCGAACAACACTAACAGCCCCGAATCATGGAGCTGCAACTGTATGAAAAAATGTAACTAAATTTATCCCTTTCACAGCACTGATATAATAACTCCTCTTATATATATTTTATATTATTCTCGGATTGTAACCCTCTATGTTCTTTTCATTATATTCTTCTTTGTTTATGTATAATTATGTTCCCTTTTATGTGTTTTTATATTTCATGAGTAATGTTTTTGCTTTGCTTTTCAATAAAGTTTCACACATACTCATCCAACCGACAGGGAGTCCGAGTTCGGGGGTATGATGTGGTGTTATGAACATTCAAATGAGATATAAATCGTTTTTGCGTTTCAAAGTTATGCCCAGAAAGCTTTAAAACATTAAATATGATATAAATGATGCTAAAAATATGAAATATTAAAATATCACCTCGTGACAAACCGTTGTAAAATTCGTAACGAATCAAAAATATATGTTTGTAGAATTATTAAAATATTTAAGAAAAAAATTAATTAGATAAAAAAATCGTTTGGTTATAAAAGAAATTAATTTTAAAATATCTTTTGGCTGAAAAGGAAATTATTTAAAAAATCGTTTGGCATTAATTCTTTTCTGAAGGTTATAAAAATAGCGTGGCAACGATATTTTTTTCTTTTGCTAACGTTGCCTAGCAACGGAAAAGAATGATGAGGTATGAACATGGAATTCGATGTAAGTCAGTGATGTAACGTTTGTGATTAAGTGTATGTGTTTCTATTCCCCGAAGTCCCCGAGGGAACGACACAAGATGAGCGTAAGTGGGTCATAAATCTGCCAACCTTACGCAAGCCTACAAGGGCCTAGGGGAGAGCGGTTGCTTTAGCTTTCAGTGGCAAAGACCACCCGCGTTTAAGCCGACAAAGGCCTCCGCTTAAGATTGACCACAACCAATCAACACCATGAAGGAAGGCACACGACTGCGGTTGGGTGATTTGCCCAGCTTGAGGACGAATCACCAGGAGGCAAGAAAACAACCACTCACCTTCTTCTGAAGGTAAGGTGTTTAAAAGAGTGGGAAATAAGAGAAAGAGGGGAGAGATGAAAATTAAACAGGCGGACTGCTACTTCCGTCGTGTTTATTTGTGAATCCGATTTACGGAACATAGAACGACGAATGGGCGGTTTTTGACCCCGTGTGTAGCCAAAATTATCTCGGCTGGAAAATGTCCCTTTGGTGGACCGTTTGCATTTTATCGAGCGTTTCTTAACCTCAATATTTTATATCGACCCTCGGTATTTCTCATAACTCGCCCTGAGTTATCTGTAGACTGCTTAATTTTCATAATTCCCTGAACTCTCAGGCTGGAACTGAAATCTTAGAGTATTCTCACCGTTTGTAACTTCGACGTAATCAAGTTACGTATTGCTCGTCTAACAGTGACTTTAGACTGCTTCTCATTGATTTTCGCAATTGATATCCGGGACTTGGTTTATCTTTGTTCTTACAATATGTATTTAACAAAATGTACAAATAATGTAAACTAGAAAAATAATCAAGATCTTAATTAAAATTATGATGCTGAAATTTTGTGACTTCTTTGAGTCTCCTGATCCTTGATCAAACCTCGGTCAAACTAGGCCACGACACTACACTGTTAATCCTAAAAAAGTATTGCAATCAGTTTTTCTTAAACATAAAGTTTAATAACGGAGAAAGAACTTTAGTATCTCTTTTAATTTCTTTTTAAAAATAATTTGCTTAATATTTTCTTCACCTTTTCCTGAAGTTTTCTTGAGAAATTTTATTTTGAAGTTTGTTCTGTTCCTGATAATAATCAATTTTTTCAAGAGAATGAAGAAATTCACTGGTGCTTATAAATGGAACTAGTATACAAGATGAACCTAAAATCATTGAGACATTTCAAATTTAATTAAAAATAAAAAAAATGTGATATCAGTGGGCGGTTTTCACTAAATTGCATTATGCGACAAAAAGTGTTTTTGCAATAAAGAATGGTTTAATTGTCATGTATATATATAACACTAGTGGTACACCATTAGCTAAGAAAGGTTAGCTTCGAATCCATTATTGGATGTAAGTATGACGTCTCCAACAGAAAGCGCAAACTACGTCGATTGGTAATTTGAAACGAAGCCGATTATTCAAGTTCAAAGAAAGTTTCGCACTACGTTTTATAAGACTTCTCTTTGTCGAAACAACATTTTGTCATGGCACCGAAGATTTTCAGAAACTGGAAGGATGTTTTACGTGCCAAGAAGCGGTGGACGACACACGTCAGATAATGATGCTGAACGAATCCGCCAAATGTTTATTCGCAGTACTACAGAGTCAAGACGAAGCGCTTCACGGGAATTAGGAATTACACGAACAACAGTACTTCGATATGATTTTGCGTGGTACAAACATTTATTAAAATTAAATTTATAATTTATAAACAATTTCTTTATGTCAAAAAACTTCATTCCGCGTAATGCACTTTAGAGAAATCTGCATATTGATATCACAATATTTTGGTTTTTCTAAAATTAAAGTTTGAAATGCGTCAAGGACTTTTGGTTCAATCTGTATTTTAGAGATTTTAAGAGTTAAGAACTTCATGAACCTACTAATCATATCCTTATAGACAAATGTAATGTACGTGAAAATGCTCGTTTCACTTTCATTGCAATTAGGGCTGAAATGTAGCAAGCTGGAATTTCTCTAAATATGATAAATGTAAAATGATTTTGATTTCATTTAAACTTTTAAAACTCGTCTTTTATTTCAGACATTTAAAAGATACTCAACTTCAACAGCATTAGAATTAAATTTTTGTAGAAAGGAAATTTATCACTGTGTCTGGTTTCTTAGATTTCTAAATAAACAATGAATTAAAATAAATTTAGCGATTAAATTACGTTATTCATATTTTGAATAATAAAGCATAGATAATCTGCGTTCAAGATCGAAACATCAGATTTCTTCTAAAGGTACGTTATATAATGAGCGTGAGTGGGATTTTATGTGATGCGTCAAAAATACTTACGTTGGTACGGTATGAAAATTTGTAAAAAACGAGGTTGGCCAAGTGGAAATGCTAGTCCTTTGACCATTGATACCACTGAGCACTCACTGATATTTTTCAGGCACATTTTTGAAAAAAATCATAAAACTAAAAATTCACAATGAGGGTGCAGATTATCAGTTTCGGAAAAAAATGAAGAAATTTCCTCAAAGCTATAGATAATTAGAAATCAAAGAAAAAATTTTAATTCAAATCTGAGTCTCGAAATCTATATTACATCTATATTACATTCGAATATTCAAAAAAAGAATTATTCGAATGACTATAGAAACTCTGTTCAAATATTATTATTATTTAATAAGCTAACAACCTAATTAATTAATAAATATAATAAATTCGGTTGATTCAATGCTTACACATTGAAGAGGTTTTATACCATCACATGCATTAATAGTTCTTTCGAAGACATAGAGATTTACTTCTACATAAAGAAGGCAGGGATTCATTACATGAAAAATTAAATATCTGATAGAGATTGTATTAAAAATCAAATATAAAAATTAGACAAATGCTTCAGTAGTTTGAAATTTTACAGATACTCTTATATATCGTCGCTTAACAAGCAACGCCACCTATCTCAATTTTTTTGAAATTTGAAAGAGGAAGAAAAAAAACTGAGATTTTCAGTACCAATAAAGAATATTTATGAACTTTTCTACAACTTATGTAAACATGAGATCACATATTTCTACCAAACGTGAAAAAAATTCTGAAATATTCGAAATTGGTTACACGACGATATTTTTCATCAAAAGTACAAAAATCCCCTAAGTAAAATATCTTTAATTTGTTGATACAGCTGTTTCTGAACCTGAGACATTTTCTTTCTGGTTAAAATAAAACCGTTAGATATAAACAAATCCCTACCCAGGGACTTAGGAAGGTTTGTTATTTGAAAATAACTTTTAAAAGTCCATAAATTTTTCATTGTATCTTTTATCGGAAAAGCAACGGAAAAAACTAGTAGAAATCAGACGGCACTATTTTCGAAAGTTGGATAGAAGAGCTCAAATATTTACGTGGAAGATTGTTTCCTATCGATCATTTAGAGGTCGCAGAAGTGTGCGATTAAGATGAGTGAGTTCTTTCGATTAATCGATGATATCCAACGTTAAAATATTTTCGACTTCCTTATATTTGAATTTCACGAGAGATAAATTTAGTTGATGGAAATGGTATTTGCGAACTTCATGTCGGACTTGAAAATGCTTCAGAAATATGACGGCTCTAAAAATATGCGATACATTCCCAAACTTGATGTGAGTGCATGTTTAAATGCGAGTCAAGAAAATATAAAAAAATGGGATGAAACATTATGAAAGACGGAAACGTGGTGTTGGAATGAAATAGTTTTTATAAGGAAATGTTCTTGACACCTAGGCAGGTTTTAGGGTTATAAACCAAACTTGCTCCAGAATTTCAGACCAAATATTAAAACTCTTGCCGCCGGATGCATCTATTCATTTTCGCTTTACAATATCCGTCTGGCTGCTAAAAATTTTTGTCTGCATCTGAAGCTAGAGATATCATATATTAATAAAAATTGTTCTTAAGCCCCATTATCATATATTGAAGTAAACATATCGTTGTGTAAATATTTTTGAATTAACAGTGTATATAAGACATTTTAAAATCTTTGAATCAAAATTCTGTGACTTAATACCGAAGACCAGAACCAAAGTTAATTTTTGGCTCAATTCTGAGCAAAACAATTTTTAAAGAGATACGCAAGTACCAAATTTTGTTAATTTTATAAGATGTGATTCGCATTTCCATTGCTAGTTTCGATCTCTTTACAACGTAATGGTGTTTGGAATGCAACAACAAAGGTGAACCTTTTGAGAGTTTTCTCTATCTTTACTAATTTAGAGACTGAATGCTGTTAAATATTGTGCTGATTTTTTTGTGCACTTATTAGTCTTTTTTCAACAGTAAAACATAAATATTGCAAAATTCGAAACAAATGAGATAGTTTGATGCAAATGGTAAGTTAATTCCAATTCATCACTATTAATTGAGATAAATGATTGTTATGCACCTTGAAGAGTATAGCTGAAACAATTTGAATAAAAAATTCATTATTTCTTGCTCATAATCGAAGTCTTAATTGTAATTCTGAGCACTTTCCTCGATCATTATCTGCCGCTTTGAATATTTATCTCTGCCCGGTAATTAATTTCGAACACTCAGTTAACTATTCAACATTCAAAGAAACTAATTTCACTTTGATAACTTGCTCCACGCTTAATTCAATAATTAACAATTACTAGAAAGCGTCTGGAAATTCCCAAAACACTCATTAGTTTTAATAATAAATTTAAATCCGAATTAAAGACATAGAATATCTCAAAGAGACAGAAACTTCAAGCATACTTATCGGCCAATTGAGAAATTATTAAGGTACCTGTTGACAAATGGGAAATATTGTATCGTAATTAGTATCATTAATTAAGAAATCATTAGAAGCATTGAACTATTTGTTAAAAGTTGTTAACCCAAGGAGTTTCTTTTTGTTTAAAAAATGGTTGTTGGTTCTTTGAAATGTTTTTACGCTTTGCTGACAATGGATTAGAAGAATACAATATCCAAAGTGAATTTATACAAAAGAAATAAAAAGAATTATTCTTTTGTCTTAAGTAAAATAAAAAATAATAATTAAATACTATATTTTGGTTACATTTTGATTATGTAAAAATGATTGAATTTTTTTATTTATAGATTTGTGGTTAATAATATACCTTGCATTCATTCAGTAGAAGTTTAAAGTTTCTCTTTAATACCTATAACAAGCAGAAATTCAATCTTAATTGCTATATAAAACTGAAGCTAAGGCAGCTGGTGCTTTTAACAAAGAGTAAATTGAAAATATCAAAAAAAGTCCATATTTTTAAAGACATCTTTCTAAAACCTTTGGCATTATAAATAGATTAATAAAATACCTGAAAAATTCCTAATGTTTTGTCTTCGATTGATATACGTACTCTGCATTGCAATTGCGTAGAAATACAATACACACGTTTACAATAAAGTGCATTTACATGTTAAAAATAATAATAAATGAAAAAGTTTCGAATTTTGGCAACGTAAAATAGCAGATATTTTTAAATATAATTTTTAAAATTTTACATTAAACTTACTCGTTAGAAAGCTATCAAGAAATGTTTCTACTGTCTCCTAAACCAATGACAGGAGTTAATGAAATGTCAATGAAAGCATTATTTTGCATGTATGTCTTTAATGCAATGCAGGCACAACGTGGTCACGCAAGAACGTAATGTACTGCTTTGCAGTGACTGTACAGTGTTCCAGCCGGATACAGGACAACGCTCTTCAAAAAAGAAAAGGCCCAGAGTGAAAGACGCGGTGAAACCACACCAAACAGTCACATGAGGCGAATGCAGTGGCTTAGTCATGTACTCTCGAGGGTTTGACGTCGTCCAAATACGATTGTTTTGTGTATTGACGTCACCATGCAGTTAAAAGTGGACTTCATCCGTCCACATGACGTTCAGTGACCATTGTGGGCCACGTTCCATTTGTGCCAGCGCCCATGTAGCAAAGTTTTATCGTTCATCAGAATCTGCCGGTAATAACTGGGGAAGTGCCTGTTTCTTGTACGGATACAGATGCAAGATTCCGTGCAGAATACGTCGAATCGACGATTCCGGAATCCACATTATTCACCCAGCTTCACGAGCACGGCTACCCCCCGTTGATGTCTCGGCTGCCAATTCTCCCATGGCACTTTCTACAACATGGATGCGTTCCGCGCTCAATGATGGTCTGCCACTTCGTGCACGATCCTCCAAACTCTCCGTTTCCTCAAAACGTCGTTCTAAATTCAGTATCCCATTCAATGAAATAGGATGTTTTTGCGCCTTCAGTCCTTTCTCCATGCGAAACTTTTCTAGTGCAATAGTTTTGGATTCATCATTCCTGTAGAAATGTTTAACCATCAACGCTCGATCTGGTAAGGATAGCACGCTGCTGGGATCGAATGAAGAATCCATTCCATCCAGGTGTTGTATTGCTAGATTTATTTGCATAAAACGTCTCTTTCGTTTACTTTTTTAATCATTTTTTTTCATGTATGGTGGAAAAAATCCAATGTCCCTCTGATCTTATTCATGCAAATCGAAATTTTATCCGAGCTTTACTTCTTTTATTATAAATTTTTGAAGTTTGCACGAATTTATGAGGCACCCAGTATTAAAACAACCGAACTTCCGAGAAGAAACCATCAGAGAAGAAAGTTTTTAGCAGTTATTGATGTCTGCAATTTTTTGACGTAGAATTCATTCCACATTTGTATTGCTATTCTTCTCTTAATGCTACCATTCGACTAAACTTTAAGTATTTGCATTAGCAGAAATGATCGTTTTGTTTTTCTGTATTCGCTAGAAGAGTAATTTTTCTCAAAAAAAATTATGTTTTTCTGAAATGAATGAAAAAATAGAAGCTTTTATATCGAAATACGTATTTTCTCTTTTATTAAACGGCAGAAATTATGAAGATGTACAGTCGCTTCATAGTTATGAAATTTTATTAGCGTAACGAAACGAGACTCGAAGGAGTTTCTCCGGATTAACTTCAGACTAAATAAGAGAGCAGATTTAAGGCATGAATTCTCCGAATCACGCGTAATTGTGCGTCTTCGCTCTCCGTTGTCACTCATTATATGAGAATAATCTGCGTCTCTGACTTATCTGCGAGAGTGCATAAATTAAGCAGAAGTTGAATAATGCCTTTTCTCTACTGGGCAGAAACTTGAGTGTGATTTAACAAGTCTACTACTCAAAATGGATATATCGCAGCAATAATGAATGCTCTTAGGACAAATCTACGTTAGATCCATCTTATGACATTTCTGAAGTTGTGTAATATTGAAATCATTTTGTGCTTTCAAATCTTTGAAAGCATTTTTGATTCCTTTTTGTTATGCGTTCCAGATTCTTCATTCCCTTCTGTTTATTGAAATTCAACTAGATGTTCTGACATTCAAATAAAACATCTGTTACATAAAATGACATAAAATATATTAAGCATTTTAAGAGTACAAAACAATACACAGAAGGTACTTTGTTATTTTATTCTTTACTATTTTAAATTGAGTTCTGTTCAAAAGTTTTAGGTTTGAATCCTCACAAGGTGGATAAAATTGGTTTCTATCGTCTCTTCAGAGAAACATCTCTTGTAAGATAGAGATAAGTTTGGATATTTATTTTTAAAGGTCAACTATTACACAAACGAAGGAGTTCGTTGAAACATTTCAAATCATCTACTGAAAACAAAACTGAATACCGGCAAAAGCAGACAGAATCCAAAATGTGAAATACCTCGACCAACAAAATTTTTCGTTAAAACACCGCATAAAATTCACATGTTGCGCTGATTATAGGATCTTCTTTATACCAAAACTCTCCTCTCTTGATTGTGCTTTCAGAAATATCTACACTGTAAAGACGTATTTTTTCGACGAGAAAATAATATAGGCATATTTTTCAGCAGAGAGTATAAAGTGTCAAACGAATGGCGATTTATTCCATCGTATTTTTGAACTCTTTTTTAATGGGCAGGGGATCAGAAAATTTGCGCGATCATAAAACAAGTAGAATGCGAAAACTGTAGTTTCTTTTCAAACTACTTTCAAGTCTATTTGTCAAAAATGGGTTTCTCTTAGGTGTTTCAACTTACTAAAAGTTCCCTCAAAAGACTTCCAATGGAGAGAGTTCTTTGAGTTTGTGTAAACAGAATAAACTGTTCTCTTTTAATATTGTCAAAAAAGATTTCTTTTTTGATAAATTAGTAATGTTTTATTTGACTAGAAGTTTCAAGGGCAAAATTACAATAGATTCTCTTTCTGTAGCGATTTTACAAAGGAAGGCTATAAACTGTTGTCCATTCAGTCTTTCTTGAAATGCAGCTGAATAACCTATTTCGAATATATAAGAAATATTATTCCCGTCAGATAAACATAAAATACTTTTGAAGTATATCAATTTATAAAACCGTAAAATTTTAGAAATTTTACCAATTTCTTTTTCTAGAACTTTAAATATAGGAAAACTCAATTTGATGTCGTACTTGAGGTGAAAATTATATGCTTTTGTCTTAGATATGCCCGTATTTGAAAGTAATGGGAACATTGTGTGAAGACAGTCATATAGAAGGATTCTGCGCATGCGTAATATACAGTAATTTCAATATCTTGCATTCAAATAAGCAATATTGACAAAAATAAGGAAATGGAAAGAATTTAAACAATTGTTGTGGATATTTAAATGCGACTAAACAACGATATATATTCAAGATTCTTAGGTTTTTATGTTAAAAAACTTTTATTTAAGTTGACTTGTCTCATACTTGTAAAACAATAGGTATAAAGATAAGAATATAGAAAATAAATAAAGAAAAAATTGTGAAACAAAATTGTAAAATTGCTTACAAGTGAAAGCGTTTTTTTTTAAAAACATTTTAGTTAAATTTATATATTAAACAATTAATGAAATTATCTTTAGATTTTACGAAATAGCTTCTTTTTTTCAAAATGTGAACTAATCTTTCAGTATTATTGATCAAATTTGTTTTTATCTTGGAGTTGAATAAACGTCTGCTAATAAATTTTTTTAAAGTCTGGTATAATGTACTATTTTGTTCTTAATGTAATTATTTCTCAGAACATGTTTTATACATTGTATATTATTGATCTAGCTGAAGTTAATATTGTTGCAAAAATCCTATGATGGGTGTACGTGAATGAAGTCCAACAAGCAGGATAATAAAATAAATGATTATTTATTTTACGAAGATTTCAGCAAAACACTAAGGAAGCACAGGTAAAAACACTGAATAACACTTGTATAAATAAACAGCAGATGTAGCGCAACTTTCTGCTACACAATAATTCAAATGCAAAAAGTAGGGCTGGCATCTACCCGATGCCTGGTTTTGGCTGAAATGGTCAACAAATACTGAATAGTCAAGGATGTGACACATAAAAGACATTTAATTACGGACAAACACAACACACAACGTTACAATGGGAAGTTACATAGTACATCTGCATCTGCAAAGTGAAAACAGAAAAACAACAGCTGACGTCAGTTTAGGTTGGCTCTGATTGGTTGGTGAGGTGATGCCGCTCGCAACAACAGAGATTTCCAATAAATCTCAGTTACAGAACTTTCAATAGAGCTCAAAATGTCTCTCAGTTCACCAGATTCACTGCTGACCAAACTCCAAGTGACTGACCCTTACCTAGGAGATGGTTGAAGGGACACCTAGCCCCCCGAAGGGGGCTTATCCCCTGTCCGTCAGGGTCTTGATAAAACATAGCTTTGCGATATGTTGAAAGGCCCTGAAATGGAAAGATGTTGAAGAGAATTGAGGCAAGCATCGGAGGGAGGCGGCCGTATATTAAGCTAGGTGGGCAGCCAATCAGAGTGAAACCTTGGTGGTCGGTGAAGCTGTGAGTTTTCAAGATGTGAGAGGCGAGATATCCAAGTAGTGGTTGTTAAGGAGAAATTTCAGTAATTTGGAGAAGTAAATTAACTATTTCGAGGTCATTTTTTGCAACTTTGATCTTTTCACTTATCGGTATTAAGTTGGGGACTCTTTTGAAGGCATTATTTATTATTTTCAGCGAGTTGAAGTTCCTCTCAAAGACGGAAAAATCTTCAGTTTTGGCTTGCATGTTCGGTGCAATTTTTGAGTTTCAGGGTTTTTTTCATTATTATTTAAGTCAGTTTTAAGCATTTTTGCATAAGTAGGGTATTGCTTGGTGTTAATAGAAGGATATTTAGGGCAGCCTTTCAACGAGGCCAGGTGCTCCGTTTAGTTACAATTGATGCAATTAGGCTTGTTAATTTTTGTCTTTATCGGACAACTTTCAGTTTCGTGCGTACTATTACATTTGGTGCATCGGGGCTTGCGATTACAATTCCTGGCACTGTGAAAGAAATCTGAGCATCCAGAGCACATAGTTGCTTTTTGTTTTTACCTATATAATTGGATTGTTACAGTTAATTTTGTTAATTTTAAATATATCGTTAACATTAACGGTCTTAGCGAGATCTACAAGGAAGATTGGTACGAATTTTTCAGCCTGTAGTTTCTAAGTTAGTGAATTCTAATAACTTAAATTTATCTAATAACTAATAACTTTTCTCGAGATATTTTGAAATTATTTCTTTGTTTTTATCAGTGCCTAATGACTATTTTGAAGGGTTTTTCTGGTGCATCTGAGATCACATATTCTTTTTCGCTTTTATTGAGGAGTTCAATGATTTTAGTTCTAGCATCTGGAGAGTAGGGAAGAATCATAATATAACCACAGTCATATTTATTTTCAATACTTGGGAAATTTCTATTTATTTCCTGCAGAGTTAAGTTGTAGTCATCGTTAATTTTTATTTTAATAGCCGGAATAGAGACTTTAGGAGGAGAGATTTCCTTATCTTGCTCTTCTGATTTCATGAAGTTAAGGTGATTATTAGATGATTTATTTGATGTTTCAATTGGAGATTTAGATTCTTCTGGCCAGATTTTTGCAGAGTTTTTAGGAGAGACTATTTTAAAATCAGAGGAGGCAGAAGGGACAGAATCTACATATTTACCTTTCTCAACCATCTCAATATCCTTTGCTGATTGTTGATGATTGGAGCAGTTCGTAAGAGGACATTGTCCTATAGTAATCAGGACTCCCTCACAATCTTAGATCTTCTTTTCGTCTGTCAGAAGTTCTTTAGTTCTACTAGGAATTAGTTCTTCATTACCTCCATTTATCTGAATATTTCTGATGGCTTTGTGTCAATTTTGAGCTTAATCTTGATTTTTATCAATTAATGCCTCTCTGCGTGAGATTTCTTGGCAAACTGTGGCCGACTCTAGTATTGGTAGCTTGCGTTTATACATTTTCAACAGGAAGTGACGTCAGATAGTAATATCTAGAGGTTCTTGATATTTCAGTCTGCTAGTAAAAATAGGACTACAATTCATGATCTTTCTAGAAGATTTGTTTTGTCGTCAAAGTCGCGAAGTTAATGGCCAAGTCTCAAAAATGATCGCTTAGTTTGTTGCCAAGGTATCCGAATTTGTCGCCAAGTAACCCGAATGGTCAAAAAGATGAGCATGTCAGGGAAACAACTTTACAACTTCGTAACAATATTTAAACCAAAACAGTAAAACTAATGAAAATTCTTTAAATTTACGATTTTCGAGACTCAAGTTTACTTATGAACCATCCTTATTTTTATTTATGAACCGTCCCATCCAAATATTATCCCTAAATAAAAAATAATACTTATACAACAGATTTTTATTTAGTTTTATCTTTCTCGACATCAGAAATTCATGATTTGATTCCTTTACGAAGTCAAGTAAATGATAATTGTCTTTGTAATTAACTTTAATGAATTCAGGAAAGAGATGTTCTGTCAATACTCGGAAACGTCTCTTGGTAGCATTTGGAATAAAAGTACCTTTCAAAAGATTTTTGTCAATACCACTTCAGCTTTCTTTCATATAGGGAATTAATTTGAATGTATGAGAGAAGAAGTGTATGGAAATAAAAAATAAAATAGCATTGGTTCTGCTTGAAACGCTATTCTAAAAACTAAGTTTAAAAGAAAGTGGCAAAGTTTGAATCTTTTATGTACTTCAAGGATGCTTTCTTTAAGATTTCGGAAGATGTTGAATAGAAAAAAGTTTGTTTGACAAAAAGGTTTACTTTGAGGAAAAATCGATTGCTATATTTGTGAGTTTTTTATTCTTGCAAGCTGACAAACTGTGTTCTTTAAAATATGTTACCATATGCGTTCTAGAGTATTTTCTTTTTCAGTATATATGGAAAGGGTGTCAGTATATATCGTAAAAGTGAAGGGATAAAAAGAATATATTATAAAAATATTCAAAAAATAGTTTTTAGAAAGGCATTTTGATTTTAATTTTAAAAATCAGTTTAAAGTCAGGATTTTAAAGCAAAAACACATGAAAGGAGTTAAAATATTTTGTGAATAGAATTAACTTTTAGCATTTTCTTTTACTCATCCACAGAAGTTCAAAGTTCAATAATGACATAGAACAAAACTTTCCTTTTCTAATTAAAATTAATATACGTCTCCATTAATGAACCTTGAAAAAGTTAATTGCTTTAAATGAATCAGAGAACTTCATTAAAATTGTCATTTCTTAAACTAATTAGGATTGAGGAAATGGAAATTTTTCTGGCGGAGTGTTGGTTTTGGTGATGGAGTTTCGATTTCGTGTACGGAAAATGATTACACTGGGTGCTGATTTCACCTCTCTAACACTTGAACAGGTTCAAGACGTAACATGCATGTTTTAAGTGGCATTTCAATTATACTATAACTTACTGTTATAGCCATTCTGTACTGTACAGCATTGAACACATGGGAGGAACTAATTTCGAGGTATATCTTCAACCCACTATATTCGTAAGTGGATTTCAAATCTTCATTTCTGTATCACATATTAATAGCAAGCAATGCATTGTCAGAGTTCCAAAAAGCGATTTTGCATGAAATAAATTTTTTTTGAACTTTCGTTTCTACCCTTGTCATGACATGTAAAAGCTTTTTATCTATACAGTCTGGAAAGAGCATAAGTTATACAGCCATTTAATTTGTAAACGGATACGAGTTACACTAATAAAATTGGCGTCTATGGATAGGAAAATAAGTATAAGATGTACGTTATGACCACTCGCAACTGCTCCATATCGAAAACTATTAGATATATGGGGAACGACAGAAAATTTCTCAGCGTTTTCGATTTAATATGAATTCGTAAGTAACAAGTAACCATTAAAATCGAGAGTAGTGCAAGCTCTGTGTACCGAATGCATATCACGTAAATATGTGAAAAGCATTAAGATTACGGATGGCTTGGAAATAATTTGGCTTGTAGCGGTGTGCGTCATGAACACTCGCTACTATCCCATGTCGAAAACTGTTAGATATATGGGGCAAAACAAACGAATATTGTTCAGCATCTTCGATTTAATATGATTTCGTAAGCAACAAGTAACTATTAATCGAGAATAGTAGATTCTCAGTGTGCCGACTACACACCACTTAAATTTGTAAAAGGCATTAAGATTAAGGATGGCTGAGAAAAAATGTGACTTTTAATATTTGCAGAAGGATAGAAAATTAGTTAAAACCGATGACATAACCTATAGTAAAATACTTTGCAAATATTTGTATACATTATTTAATTCTTGGTCACTAAAAGTATTCAAATGTTAAACTAAACATCTCATCTATGTACTATAATATGAAACGCTGCTGCCAATTAGTAACAATTTGAATTTAAGTTTATTTATTGTCACTATAAATCGATTTTCTTTTGCAGCTGTCTTCATGAGGACTTTTGCAAACGAACAACTGCAGAATTCAAAGATCGGGTTAGGGGAGTCTTAAGGGCAAACTGAGGATGTTTCATACACATCGACCAATTT
This sequence comes from Araneus ventricosus, assembly GCA_013235015.1. Taxonomy (NCBI): domain Eukaryota; kingdom Metazoa; phylum Arthropoda; class Arachnida; order Araneae; family Araneidae; genus Araneus; species Araneus ventricosus. The sequence continues at coordinate 110,190 of BGPR01003104.1, read as the reverse complement.
TCGTCAATGTGTACGAACACCGAAACCAACGGAAGAATATTCGTTGAATTCGGGTATCAAAGAAAGATTCCGATTTTCTATCATCTACACTGGCCCATTCATTCCCAACGTAGGGCCCACGTCCCACGGTAGGAGTCAATTTGATTGTTAAGGGGCAAATAGAAAATGGGAGAAAGTAAACCAGATGTATATAACAAAACGGGGAGACTTGAGACTGAAGCTAAATAAACTGGTACGTAACATATAATATCTTTGCAGCAGACATCAATCGGAAGGATATCACTAAATTTAAATAATAAATAATTACTAACAATTAAATATTATAGAAAACCTTTCATTCAATTTATTTCGTGCTTGAATTTTATTTCTCCATTATAAACTGAAAAGCCAAAACGTCCGACATAATTTTTCTCTGATGACGCTTGGACGACCAACACCTTGACGTCTACTGCTGGTGTCACCGTCATTTATCCACTTTGAATGAATAATAACAACGGCAGATCTTTAATAACCTACCAGTTGAGCAGTTTCGGTGATACTTGTTCCGAGTCTTAGGGCCATTATAATCTGCCCTCTATCAAATTCGCTTAGATCTACAGCATTTCCCATCACTCGCAAAAGTAAGTGCAAGAATGATTACTTACCTTCTCCAGCAGCAGTTAAGTACCGTTCTAACTTAACCACGTGCCCTCCATGTCCTTCAGACGAGTTCATTGAAAAATGTGGGGATGGTCATAATGTTTTGGCTCGTCAGTGTATGTTGTAAAAATTGACTTACTGTGTTTCGCAGAAGCATGTAAATTGTGTTGCGAAACCTCTATGTATTTCAGTCCTAGTAATTTCTTCCTTAAAACTATAATTTAAGTTTATTCAGTGAGCAATTCAATTTTTGAATATTAAAAATTTATGCATATGTTACATAAGGGGCATAAGAATTTTAGAAAGGCTTAGGTAGGCATGGTCCAAAAAATGTTTGTGAAGCACTGCTCTAGTTTCTGATTTTACAATAAATTGAGCTACTGAGAGACAATAGTAATTACGCAAATTTTATAAAGTAGATTTTATTACCTTGTTATTCATCCAGGTTAGATTGTTTCTAATTCTTTATGAAATGCATTTACCCATTTTTTATTCAAATCATCACTGACTGAAACATTTTCCTATCAAATTAATTATATCTCATTTAAACTTTTTAAAAATTATTTTCATATGACCCTTCTGGAATACATGAAAATGAATATTTGAACCATGCTCAGTTAGATATGATGAAAAAATGTAAGATAAACAAAATAAGTGAAACGGGCAGTAATTATTTTTTTCCTTATCGAAGCTGTAAACGAAGAATCAAAGAAAAATAAATACGATATCAGTAACAATCTGAGCTTCTTTTTCTTTCAGAGGGATGTCAATCTCAATTATCAACGGGAATTTTCAGGGATGAATATATAGAATTAATTTGAAATTATTTTTGATTATAAATATTTAAAACACTTTTTCAAAATGTCTTTTTATAGAAGTATATTTATAGTAGTATCAGAGGTATTCTAATAACTTTTATTATTAAACCTACTAGAGAAGTGATGCATAAAAAGTAACTACAGTTTTATATTAATATTCTATAATCCGCTTTAAATACCAGTTTCGTAGGAAAGTTTACTAGCATTTTTGAAATTCTTCTAAATGGATAAATAAATACATCTGTAACTGTTTTCATATCCTGTACATGCAATTTTGATAATTGATATGATAAAGCAGAAAAATAGACTATAGAATAATTTAGTAATATGTATTGAGAAATCAAACTCTTTGGCTGCGTGAATACTTTTGTCTAACATTTCATTGATGCGTTGAGGAGAAAATATGATGTTCGCAATTATTTATTGGGATATTCTCATAATTATCTCATCGCACAGTTGATGTTGACAAAGGTTTATCATTTTTATATTTAGAACAAAGTATTATTAATTTTGAGTTTATTTATTAAGTCTTTATTATTAACAGAAAATGTTCCCTAATGGAATGGATGATACATATTCTTAACTAATTTTCCTGCCTCTTATATATAAATTTTATTCACGTTGGTAATATTTTAACTGCAAAAATAGTAAACTATGCAGATAGTTTTACACTTTGTTTACTTGTTCCAGTTTCGTAATTTGAATTCCCTCACATGCAAATTTAAACATTGGTTTGATGTTTTCCAAAACTGTCAATATTTCGAGATCCTGATTTTCAATTACTTGTATAAAAGTGAAATTGTAAAACTTTCCTTCAGTAATTATAAAAATAAGAACCTAATAAATAAAATTATGCAGCTTATATTGCTAATTTTTACTGCGAAACAACGGCAAAAACAATAAGACCACCCAAATGCAGTTTCAATAAATGACACTCTGATATCTGCTCATTTGTAGGAAAATATTCCAGCTCGAAATAGACAAACACAACCACTTATTGGTTTACAAATGTTAAACATCATTCAATTAGCAGGTTTTGAAAATTAAATCCTAAAACATCAAAATAAAACAATCTCGTTGCTGTCAGAGATATCTCCCTCTAGTTCAGCTATTCCCAACCTTTAGTTGTTTCCTTACACCTTGATTAGTGTTTTTATTTTTGAGTACCCCCACCCCTCCACATACTGTTATAGCCGCCTTCCAAACCATCCTTTCACGCAAAGAAATTTCTCTTAACAATATTAAAGAATTAGAATTGCTCAAAAAAGAGTCAAACTCGAATTAACTTGTAGGATTTATTTTGGATATTTAGATTTTTTTTCCATTTCTTATAACACTATTAGTTTCACGCCCTAACAAATGAAATTAAATCGAAATAGATTGGTGTTAACACATAATGAAAGCCAGACTTTACTCATCCTGATAATAAATAACAAGTAGTTTTGTGAACCTCTCTATTGGATGGGATAGCTAGGATTACTATAAAAAAAGCTAATGCAAAGTAGGTACCCAATGTTAAAATTTAAATTAAAATATATATTGAACAATTAATTCTGGGTATTAAATTATATAACACAATAATAAGCGATTCTAGCAATACTGATATAATCACCTACCTTTGCTGACCTGAAAACCTTAGCTACTTAATTAAATCATTTTAAAGCAGTAGTACATTGCGTAAAAACAATTAAAGAAAAACAAATTTATTAAAATTTAAATATTTTTATTAACAATTTTATGGATATTATACTGCCAATACTTTTAAGATAAGAATATAAAATTAGTAAGTTTTACTGTTGATGCACACAAAATCAAATATATGAAATCTCAAAACTATAAAACAGTAAGTATATGAAAAACAGATATCTATTCTTTACCAAATAAGTAAATGCAAAAAAGGAACACCTTCATAATGGCCATTTTGATATTCGAATATATTGAATGAGAGATTAGTAGTCTCACAATGAATAATCTTTATATGCACTGAAAAATGTATCTTTCATTGATTTGAACTTTCGCGCACTATGTTTCGAGTCGCAAAACGGATTTAAATCAGTTGAAGCAAGGCATTTCTTGGTTTTGCAACATCACTTGCGGCCAATATTAGCATGGGAAAATTTAGCTATCCCCGATTTGTAGTTGACTTGGAAAATCTTTCTTGCTCACGTTTTTTGTTTCACAAGTGGCGTCTCTCTTTCACAAACAACAGAATCGTTGCAGATGGTAACACTCGCACAAAACTGGAATCTCCATCACGATCACACAACTTTCAACTTTTTGTAAGTCATCACTACTGTTCTCAAAATGAAGAGCACTTTCTATCAGTTATTTTGCTATTTTTCAAATTTCTTTAGAAGATATATATATGTAATATAAAAATCGCCATTCCAAACGCAAGAAAAAAGCTTTAGTCCAGCATGAACTCGAATAGTCCAAGACAAAGAAAGTAAGGTCAGTCCAAACATAAGCCGCCTGTTGATTTCTTATTTAAATTCAACATTTTAGATCTTTTGTAGATTTCTTTACCAACAGATTAATTCTACTGCTTGCATGCCTGAGAGGCCGAGAACCGAAGGAATTAAATCCAAACGGTCTCGTAGCCTCCAGGATGCGTGCTATCCCTTCAGAATATTCAAACCAAAAGACAAAGGAATCTGCTTTCATAACCGAAAAAACACCTCCAGTCAAGAACGCCAAAACCTAATAACATCTAAATTCATCCGCAACAAGATGGCGAGGAAATAGTCCGGTTGAAAAATTTGAATTTAAAAATTAATAAAGTTGAAACCTTAATGGAAACAACAACAAAAGTTAAGACAAATAATATTTAAATCGAAAACAAAGTAAATAATTAGGAAAAATTTAGAAATTAAATGAAACGGCTGAAATTATCGTTTGAAATTCAAAAATTGTTAAAGATGCCACAAGAGATGAAAGAAACTTTAGTGGCGAAGAATTAAATTAAATAAAAATACTGACAAAACCGAAAACAGATGTCGATGCAATATTTGCAATCTAACACTCTCCCATATTCCGCAAATAAAAATAAATTTAGAATTACTCTTCATCTCAGTCTTTAAAAGCTTAGCCTTGATGTCATTCAACGGTCATCATAAATTGACTCTTAATTAATTTTGGAAGAAAACAGTTTTTACTATCATAGCCTTAAAAGTGGAAAAACCACGTGAAGATAGAAGAGGTATTTTGATAAAGTAATGAAAGTAGTATTTATCACGACAGTTTTCATATTATAGTGATAAACACAAATAAAATAAGTTACACAAATAATAGATTATCTTCTTCATATTTTGATAAAATGAACTGTTTTGTAGAATCGCTGAAAAACATTCACGAAAAGAAAAAAAAACTAAGAGATTTTCTCATTGCGTATTATTTGCGCAAATCTTTGCTTTTATCAGTATTAACAAAATAACGATTAAATATCTGTTTTATCAGTATTAACAAAATTGCGATAAAATTTATATTTTTATCGTGTTAAAATTACGATTAAATGTCTCATCTAAAGTGAATCACATGTTTTAATGGCCCAAAACTTGCCATTGTTTCACCGAAACGTTGAAATTAGTAAAATGGCCCCATTTTAAATTAATTCAAAAATAAAAATCCTATATACACATCGTTTTCCATTGCTTTAAAGAACATTTATGTCAAATTCGAAAAAAATGGAACAACGCCTTTTTTCTTAATTGTGTAAACAATTTACAGAGAGACAAAATGTTAAACTATCGAGTTAAAACGGGGACCTTGCTTCGCTTGGCCACCTGTTCAAGTGAAAGATGATTTGAACGTAATCTTTAAGCTAGTTCCATGAAACTGAGTTTTGTAAGGTTAGGTTCAAATGAAGACAGATATAATCTCATGATTGGAGAATTATGCTGTTATACGGATAAGAAGAGCATGTTCTTTCCCCAAGTACGTTCTGTGTTCATGAAAGGTCTTAAACAATTTCTTGTCTTAACAGTGAGTTTTTTGGTATTCATCCTTCACTTCTTAAACACTGTATATTTTTTGATAATGAAATAAAAGTTATGAACATACTTAGAAGGCATTTCTAGGTCAGAAGGAGCGAAAATAGTCTACTTTATCCAGTTTATGAATTGTAAAGGAATAGGGTTAAATATGCTATTTAATTTATAGGATTGAAAATGAAGTTTGGAAAATCCTAAGGTCTCAAATAAACTCGTTGTTTGTTAAAGCTACTGTTTTTTTAATCCTCTATTAAATCATTGCGGATTATATATAATCTGGTTTATAAAAAGGAATTCTTAATGGAAATCCTGGTTAGTTTATGCGACTAAGTCCTCGATCATTTTGCAGTTTTACAAGAAATCTCCAAAACAAATGTTTTTCTGCCAACTTCAAACTCCCGGAAGGGAAGAGATTACACTTTATGAATGGAGCACATTAAATAAATGCGTGAACTCGTCGGGAGTTACCCTGAGGGATGCCGTAAAATTCTACTTGATCCCTCGAGTGACGATGCCATTTCTCCGTCACAAAGAAAGCTTTATTTTGCCGTTTTCAGAATGCTTTCAAGTTTTTTGATGATAAACGCATTCTTTGTTCTTCTTAAATTATTTTTGTTGTATTTAGTACAAACAAAGCAGTCGATAGATGAAATAATATGGAATTCATTTTCAAGTAAGATTCATTACTGCACGTATATGGTTGTGACATCGAAGGCAACCAAGCAGTAGAGCAGTATTTCTAACAATAACTACAAATTTATGGTAGATTCCATTTTGCTGATCATTATGCTGCTGTTGTAGCAAGATAATATCTGTGTCATGATGCAGACGCACAATTAAAACTTGTATTATCACCAAATCAGCGGGTTTATACCTCTTCAAATGCGTTTAATATTCAGGGTCTCCACACTTATCATGATCAACAGCTAATTGCTAAACCGTAATGGGTTAGAAATATATGTAGTTCCAATCGGAAAAATGAGTTAAATGAAGGGAAAAATTATAATATATGTTTTCTAAGTCACTAAATATATTTTTGAAAGAAAATACGAATTATAACTTTTTATACGGTTCCCTGGTCCTATCAGTCATATTTAGTGAAATATTCTTGACATTCTAACATTTTAAACAAAAAAAAAGTCCCAATTTTCTGCGACTAAAACTGAGCGAGTTTTGGAGCTTCGAATTTCATGATTTTTAACCTATCAGTGGTCTCGTCGAGCAAGTGCTGCGAATTGATTGGTGGATTGTCTTCAAGACGGCTATTGAAATGGTGTAAAGTGGTCTTAGTCAGCGATATTCAAAGCTCCATAACTCGGTCAGTTTTAGTCACAGAAGAGTGGGTTTTTTTTGTTTAAAATATTAGAGTGTCAAAAAAATTTTACTAAATAAGACTGATAGGATCGGGGAACCGTATAAAAAGTTAGAATTCGTAACTTTTACAGGAATATATTTATTCACTTAAAACACATATATTATAATTCTTACCTTGATTTAGAAAATTTTTTTCATTTGGAACTAAATGTCTATCCCTAACGTTTAGAAGTTAGCTACTGTTCACGATAAGTGTGGACACCCTGCATATCTCTGAAGACTGACGTAATTGCGACAATACGACAAATGGTTCATGCAGGTAATGGTAAATGTCCAGTTGATTTCATTACATTTATGGTAACTATGAAATAACGATATTTCGTACGTTATTTAATTCCAATGAAATATTATTAAATATCATCATATTTTACTTAAAAAATTTTGTTTATCATTATTTTCCCCTAGAATTTAGAAGAATAATTTAAAACACACCCGGCTCCCCAAACTAAATGCAGATCTAACAATTTTATGCGTTTACAAAGAATATAGAAAGAGCAACTATTTATTTTTCTTCTTTTGATTATACCTCTGAATTGTGCCTTATTTTTGTGTCTTATGTAATCTTGTGAATTTCAAACTATGATTCACGGAAGAAAGTTGAGTGCAAAAGGAGCATCCAAATTCCGCACAAAAAAAGAAGAAAATCTCTGTATATTATATATTTTTTTCGAGGAAATTTGGCTACTATTTGGGAAATCAAGAAATATGTATACCACGCTAGGTACTCATAAACTACAAAATCCAGATAATCAGAACTCTTCATCCGAAATTTAAAAGGAGTTACAAATTAATGTTATGAAACATATTCATGTAGCATAGCGCCGCCGGAAGCGTCATCTGTATGAGAAAGAAAAGCAACAATGACACAATAAAAATGCAAGACATGAAACTCGTGCAAAACTTTATATCGTAATATTGATGATTAGAAAAATATAAAAGATGCAGAATGATATCATTTACAGGTTAGAAGAAGATTTCGCCTCTTTTGGATAAGTGTTTTGTGCCTAGCGTATTTCCCCCCTTAACGAGCAATAATCCGTGGTATTCTTTTCTTAATTTCTTTCCCTTCCCGTTCTTCATTTTAGTTGTTACATAAAGGAGAAGTGTACGGGAATGCAGAATAAGAAAAATCAGGAAATGCAACAATCAGTAAACAATAAATGCAATGAATCCGATAAATAAGGTATTAGAGAAAACATTCTTGCATTCAGAATAAAAGTGATCGGTTGACAAAAATATATACTGATTAATGTGGCTCAGAATTTCCACTGAAGCATCTTAACCATAAAAAGTTAAAAGGCAGACTCAACAAACTGATGTGTGTTTGTGTGCGTTTTGTGATATATGCTTCTACATTACAGTTATAGATAGAGAATCATGACAGCGTGCAAATTTTGTTCACATTAAAGGGTTTCATTACACACAATATTAACTGAAGATTTTTAGAACTAGATTTTGTTTTAGTATAATATGTATTTTAAATGCAGTAGAATAATATTCTGCATTACGTAACTGATGTAATATCACATCGCATCTCCTTCACCCTATTCTCAGTTTGAGTTGTCCATAGTTGTCCTTTTGATTTGGACCGTCGATACTGTTTTTATATTTTAGGACTGTTGACGATAAAATTGTTTAAGCTGGGTTTTAAACTTATTTTTGCTTTCTGGTCAGTTTTCAATTTAAGAATTAATAAATTTTTATGACGTTGTCTTTCTACATTTTTAAATGTTATATATTTTGTACGTTTTATATAATAATAATTTTTATAAAGAAATTGCCTTTCTGGGATTGCTGCTCCGACCTCCGGTAGTTTAAAATTATTTCAGCAGAATATTTTCTTTAATCCGAGCTCTACCGAATTATAATTTTTTTAAATAAAGTAATTGCTCTTTTGTAAAAGTAATACTCCTTTCTTCGGTGGATTAAAATGATTTCATTGGAATACATTCTATAATTCGAGCCTTAGAGATTGTATTTAAGTTCTTTTGTCCTGCAGTAATCTGGAGGAATGTTTTAATAGCTAATAAAACATATTACTCACTTTTAACATTTTGCTCATATAAATTTCACAGAAGAGAGCAATCAGTCCGGATATCAGACCAAATAAAAGCATCATAAATGGCCCAGAAAGGAATTCAAGTGACAAAGCCTTTTTCTCCTTATACACGACTCTTCTCTTGCCCGAAAAAGATAGCCAATTTCGAAAATGGCCTTCGCTAGTGATTTTCCGATATATTCCGGCACTATTTAGATGCGAAATAATTGCATTTAACTTTCTTTTATAACAAAAATTCTTCTTCATCGCAACAGCTATTGGAAAGGTATTAATAGAATCATCAGACAAGAAATGGTGTTTCCATTGTTCTTGTCCTGCAATCATTTGCAGATTTGTCTGAACACCCAACAAAGCTGAATCTGTATCTATTTGAGAATGTTTTAAGAGAGGAGTGTGAATGTCCGTGTACCATTTATGGCGGTTTATGGCCTGTCCAAGACGACGCAAATATTCATTCTCGCTGTTTTTAAGCAAATTCAGTGTTGCTGCTCCCTTTACAATAAAAGCTTTGAAGCCTCTTTTGGAGACGGCACTAGAAAGTTCGGCAAAGTTCTTGACCGTAGGTATATCTGAAGGCACAGATAATTTCGCCAAAAGAGCTGCTGTGTAACAAAAAGCCATTATAAATGAAAATATGCTCCATGAGTACATCAGAATCCTACATTTCCAGGAATTTTCCCTTATATTTGAAAACTTTCCAAAGGCAGCTTCTAAAAGTTTGAAAAGAAGGTGGAAATAAGTTTCATTTACTTGCGAAATGAGTTTGAATGTTATAGGCATAATCAATAAAGTTAGAAGTGTTGTGATGCTAACAGTAGAGTCGAAAGAATACATAAAAGACAATGGTGTCGTGAAACTACCAAGTTTTTTTTATTGCGAACGACACTTTGGAAATTTCGTAAACTGTACTGAAATCAACTACCTTTTCTCTATCTTCAGTTATTACCAAACATATCGGCATCACCCCTCTGAGCCAAACCTATCATACCGGTCCAAGAACCATTCGGTAGAGGACGACCAACTTCATTATCCTCAGCGATTACCAACTCGATCTTTCGATGAAATGCCTTCAATATTGCATAAAGAAATATTCCCTCGAAACCAGTCAAAGTTGTATCGCCGTTTTCATTTTTCTGGAGCATTAAGTCTCTAGAAATCAGAATAGCACTTCTCACAACAGTTGAACAATTCATCACACTTTTTTTTATTAGATGCAGAACGTATTTGCTTCAATCAATGTTTGCTTCATTGATAAATGATATTACCTATGAAGAAGAAAATCCCTCTTTTTAACAGCATTTGGTAAAATGATAAAATATGAGAGATTTTGTATTGTTTAACTTACAAATACCTTTGAAAATAGGAATCTAAATTTCAGACAATTTCAGTTTTATCTCTTGCTACGTCTTTTCCAAACAATATAAAATCCTTCTAGCAACTAATCTTTCCTTTGTTTTTAAGTGCAAATAGTAATGCAGCAGACCATTTGCTGATAAGTCTAAATACGAAGCTTTTTCCTTTTTATAATGAACGTTGTCAAACTGTTCCGTACTATTTTTTACGTATTATTCAAGTGTGACTTCCATAGAATTATAGGCAAGAGTTAAAGTGAGCAAAATGATTTGCTTATGTATAATTGTAGCGGTTCCAGATCAGGAGGTTCGAACCTCGATGTTACCAACCATTTTGCCAGTCTACGTTATGCCTGTTATGCGGGATTTGAAATCATCTTGCGGCGACTACGTCAGACTCCGGAGATATTGATGATGGAGATATGTACAGAAGCAAGAACTCTTTTAACTGTGGCTCCTTCTCATGTTGCCTTCTTCCTGTTACTAAAGGTCAACTTCTGTGTCTTCGGCGCCTGATGTCCATTTCGTTATCCTGGAGTGTATGCGACCTCCATATAAAGAGGCTAACCATAATTGAATGTTATTGTTATGATATTTTAATTTAAAGTAGTTGTGTTTCTGTTTGTAATATAAACCTTTCAGTCATCCAGCAGCGTCCTCTGATTTCATGGGTTCGGATCACATGTAGATGCAATATTTAGAGTTATTTTAACACATCCGAATGATTTCATTCACAGTTTTTTCTCAAATATTATTCAACCGATATGCAAGAAGTTCAGTTGCTCCCTTTTAGTTGTGTATCAGACGAGGAACTATAAGAGAGCTGTAGACTTGCGTGAGGTGGATTAATAATCGTCTTGGTCTGACTGTTTCATTAACAATTGGGCAATGTTCCGCATTTTAAATTCTGTTGATTAAGTATTGATTTAACACTCTTTTGGAAGTTGGGAAATTTTAGATTTGCCAGGAATAATTTTAAAGTCACGCTTAGAAACTACCTCATACAAAATGATAGTTATCGAAGAATATTGATGATTTTTATTTCTCCATTTATGACGCCTCATCAATAATTGGCGAAAACCTTTCTACATATTCTCTTTCAGGGTCTAATTTCGCACCAAAACACCAATCAACTTCTTCCTCTTCCACGTAAACAAGTCATTTGCAATGTATGGGCAAAATATGACCCGACTTTGGCATCTATAAATATAGTGTAAATCCATGCAAATTAACCATCAGTGTAGACAATTTCTCACTTTTAATTTCACAATTTTCCAATAATAACTTCGAAAACTATAATTAGCAATTCCCTGATCGCAGTTGATTGTCGCACTATATTTTTTTTTTTGATTTCCGTAATTTTTCTAAAGCTTATTTTTTTTATTACAACGATAACGCGTAAACAAATGAATATGTTGAATATTTTTGCTGGACAGAGAGGCAACTCGCTTTTGAAAAAGTGCAATAACTAAAAATATAAATACTATTGTCGTTAAATGCACGTCGTTTCTTTAAATGTGGATTTGCAGAAAAATACTTTAATTATATTAAGTATAAGCCGCCTTCGGCGACGAGCAGTCCGCCCTTATTATTAATAGCCTGTTGCTATAACTAAAACTTGTCGAAATAAATTGACGAATTGGCATTTGTAGAGGCAAAGGGATGTTGCCCAATTTTTATTTTGAGATTTATCTCAAAAATTGGAGGCTGGTGGGTGGTTGGTAGACGACAATGGATGGCATAACTAGACGTAGTAAGCTTTCAAATGAAATTTAAAATTGTCGAAATCTGTCGAGTTTTTGGGGTTGGTGGATAGACTGAAAGTTTTTTCTCCATAGAGCATGTACGGTGGAGAAGTAGTTTTTCGATATGCTGTTTAGATTTGTTACCTGTACTCCGTGTTTTGCTGTAATATTAGTAGAATAAAGCATCATTTTTTATTATCATGCTTGTTGGACTCCATTCACGTACACTCATCGGATGAGTTTCGTAACAATATTACACGTATAGCACAATATATATCAGTATTTAGTCCCAGGCCGTATATGTGTTAACACGAAATAAATAGTAGGGTGGGCAGAAAAAAACTTTTTTTTTCTTTTCGAAACGCTATAGTGCAGAAAACTGGTCTCTAGAGTAAATACGTTAAATGCGAAAAACATATTTTCTTTTTCCTACTTCTGGCGGTAGCGCATCGACCCTAAAATTTTCGAAAATATACGATTTTCATAATTTTTCTAATAACAGAAAAAGAATCATATAACTTCTAAAACAAGTAACTAGAGGTATAGTTTAGTACAACAAAGTGTAGGAAAGATAAATAAATGACAAAAATGATACATTTTACAATTTCTTAAAAGCGCATTGTACTAAAAAACCCTCATTTTTTTATAAAAAATTATCAAATTTCCATTGAAACAAATTGCTGTTTCTGATTGTGCAAAATTTCATTTTGTAATCAAACACAGTCCTTTACTTCCCTTCAGTTTCTATGGTACTTTGAAATAAGATATGCTTGAAAAACCTGGCCTGGAAGATCTTGAAAGAAGTGTAGTTCTTATAAAACCCTCTCTGGAATTGGAACCGACGACTTTTTGTGATGCCTTGGTTACCAGCTTCACACATCGTTTCACTGCTTGGGTATGGAATGGGAACTGATAAATGTTCCACTCAGCCGCTGTTGCAAAAGATTGGACCTTAGACCAAATCTCTTGATTCGTGAATCTTCACAGAAAATGTGGTGGTGAAAGTGTAATAGTGTTTCAGTGAAACATTCAATGTATTCTGTAGCTAGAAAATTGATTTCAGGTGGTTGGAAACTCTTAATTGACTTTCTTTTAAAAGCTAAGTTTGTAGCGTTTATAATTATTCTGAAACCTAACTCTTATATATCATCCCTTTTATCTACCATCATACTTAAAAGCAAGGTTTCTGGATTTGCAAAAATCGCATTTCTCTGAATTACTGGGTTAATGACTCTTAACAAGTTTTCTGGTAGGAATATTGACGATTTTATAACTTCAGATACATGTTCCTATTCGTTTGTGAAGTACTTACTTTTCTTAATACAAAACCATACAGGCATATACGACTTTAGGATAAAAGTAACTAAGATCTTATGTTCATCTGTAGGGTTTTCTATATTTAAATATAAACGGAGAACTTTGTTCGCCGTTGTTAACCATCTTGAATGGGAAAGTGGGCCAGGTTAAGGAACAAATAAATCTTCAGGAGAGCTGCCTGATTTTATAGCATAACTTATGCTTAGCAGATACTGTTGATCTTTGCTTAAAATTTTCCGTTCATTTTCTGGAATCTCACACTAATTACTTTAAATATTTACCAGTTCGAGTTTCTCACATTTACTGAGTTGTATTCCAATCGAACCACTAAATAATTTTGGCCCAGTCGTTTTACAATATGAATTTATGAACAGATGCCGAAATGACAATTCATTAAAGTGTAAGAGGCGCATACCCTACTGTAGTGGTCTTTTAAGTTGTTTTTCAATTTGGCAAATAACACCTGTTTTATGACCGTATTGGTAAATGTTCCATAAAATCCAATTACGTCCAGTTCATGTAATAAAAATCCATTTTCAGTCGAATAAGAAAGAATGCTATTGGCAATGTTTTGAGCAGGCCCAGAAGAGGGTGCAACGTGACCAACGAACAGAGAACCTGGTTCTTTTATATAATTGAATAATGTTCCTTTTTCATTGTTCTTAGAAACATCTTTAAGTTTACCTTTTCAATCCCGAGGGTGTCTTCCCATGCCATAGCCAAGCAGTGGAGTGATGTGTGAAGCTGGTATCCGAGTCATCACAAAAGTCGTCGGAACCAATTCCAGAGATGGTTTTATAAGAACTGCACTTCTTTCAAGATCTCCAATGCCAAGGTTTTCAATCAAATCTTATTTAAAAGTACCAAAAGAATCTAAAGGCAAGTAAAGGACTATATTTGTTTACAAATTGAAATTTTACACAATCAGAAACAACTTTTTGTTTCAATGGAAATTTGTCAATTTTTTGTAAAAAATGAGGGATTTTTTAGTGTAATGCGCTATTAACAAATTGCAAATTGTATCATTTATTTATCTTTCCTACACTTTGTTGTACTAAAGTATACCTCAATCCATTTGTTATAAAAATTATCTGATTCTTTTCCTTTTATTAGAAAAATTATGAAAATCGTATAATCGTATGTTTAGGGTCGATGTGCTACAGACAGATGTAAGCAAAAGAAAAAATGTGTTTTGCATTTTACTTATCTACACTAGAGGCAAGTTTTCCCTACTATAGCGTTTCGAAAGGAAAAAAAAAAGTTTCTTTCGGCCCATCGTAATAAATAGTCCTTTTTTTATTCATATAATTAATTAAAAATGGGCTTCTATGAACACATTCTCACCCTCCAAAGAATGTTCGCGCCAAATGTCGTAGCTCTAGGTCTAGCGGTCTGCCCTATAGAGGACCAATACACAAAAGTCACAGACACACATTCTCCATTATTATTAGAAGATATTTATAAAATCCGCAAGACATTGTTACGAATCTGAAATACTGTTTAGCCGCTTAGTTAGTCTTATGACAGGAAAGAAAGTTTTACAGAGATTTTTACAGAGAGGCCAAGTTAATGAACCCTAACCTCGGCGAAACACTTGGCGAATTTGATGACGAAATGAAACTTCTCGAATATACGAGAATTATGACCCTATGTCTACTTGGAACGGAGTTATGGAGAGCTTTCCAAAGAATTCTATATGATGTAACATCCTGTCGGAAAAAGTGTAAATACCGACCTATTCAAACTTTGAATGAGTCTCTTTGGGGATTCGACCGCTGTGAAAGTTGGTGAGCTAATATACGATGAGCGTAATTGAAAGTGCTGTTACAGATTTTTATTAGTAATCTTATGTCTGTTTGTGTTCTTAATTTATACAAGTGCTGCTTAGTTTTGTTTTCGTTTCAAATTAGCATTGGGGTACTTTAATAGTTTAGATATTGATATGTTGCTTAACAATAACTATTTGTAATCGATACATCTATGCAGCACTTCCATCGAAGTCCAAATAACCACTTTGTATATTGTTATTTGTTATTAAGGTAGTCCACAAAGATATTGTTACGAATGTGAAATAATATTTACTCTCTATGTTTGTCTTATGGCAGGAAAGAGAGCTTTACAGAGGTTTTAGCTGGAGAAAACCCCGACTGGTTTTCACAGGATGAAACCCGACCTTGGCGGCAAACGTGGTGATTATTTTGGCGACTTGGCGCCAAATGTAGAATCTCGAATATGCCAGAATTACTGTTCTATCTCTACACGGAAGGGAGTTAAGTAGAACTTTCGAGAGAATTCTACATGCCATCACATCCTATCAGAAAAGGCATAAATACCAAGTTACTCAAACGAGGAATCAGTCTTTGGAATTTTGATCGCAGTCCAAGCTGCTGAGCAAATATACGGTGAGCGCTATTGAAGGTGCTGTTACTGTTTTTTATTAGAGATCTGCTTGAGTTGTTAATTTATAAAACTGCTTTTAGTTGTGTTATCCGTGATTCGTGTTTTTCTGGAATATTCGTGGAATAAGGCGTAATTTATTTATTATCTTGTTTGTTGGACAACATTCACGTAGACCAACCGGGCGACTTTTGTAACAATATATATTTCGAAGCAGTCAAAAAAATTTAAGTAAATTTAATAAAAACTGATTAAAACAATTTAATAGCATGCTAAAAAGTTCTTTTTTAAAAAAGACATTCTTCTTTTCAGTCTATAATCTATCAATATTACTTGAATTATTACTTATGGAATTAAAACCCAACTAAAGTAATCGATAAGCTGGTAATTAAATTCTGGAAATAATAAAATAGCGTATTGTCATCGTGATCACGTATTCGAACATAATTTTAGAGATCTAGAATATCAAGAAGTTTATGAAAAACCGATTAAAAATTCCATCTTTTAAAATATGAAACATGCTTAGTTAAATAAAAATGTTTAAAAAGAATTGAATCACACACACTAGTAATAGCAGAGGTCTTATTGGTTTGCTTTGTAAATTATAAAAAAAATTTTAAAAAGGAAATAATCCACAATTTTTCAGATTTAAAATTAAATTTTCAAAGCTTTGATCTCAATTATAAAATTTATTTGTAGAAGCTAGTTTGTTTTTGATAAATCTATATTAAATCACCTTATTTCGAAAAAGGAAACCTTAATGAAAACTCTGGATAGTTTCATCACAGGTCTGAAATTTATTCTCAGATTTATTTTGGAATTCCAAATCAAATCTTTTCTTGCAATTCCGAACTCCCGGAAGGGTTGATATTATACTTTATGAATGACCCATTTCAAATATCTGCGGAACCTAGACGAGAGATACCCTTAGGGATTTCGATAAATTTTGCTTTATCCCTTGATTCAGGGTGCCATTTCTCTGGATGAAACAGGATAAAGTAATTCAGCACCGTACACGTTTGCATAAAGGGGATTATTTTGAAATTTTAAGCATACACCGCAGTAGGTGAAGATTACATTCGCTATCATGATTATAAGCAGTTTTATTTTTTCTATTCGATCTTCTTTAGTTTTATTGCCTCTTTAATGTATAGAAATAAACTCTTGGATAAATCTATATGAAATTTATTTCAAATAACATCCATTTTTTCCATTTATTTGGAAATTATACCAAATGTGGAAGTAAAATAGTAGTAAGATTGTTCTAACAAAGCAGCGAAGTTCTGTTACAAATCCCACGACGCCCTTTATGATGAACTAATGATACAGCAGACACATTTTCTTAAGATTTTTATGTCAAAGTTTTATTGATCTAAAATTTGAATGGTAAAGTAATTCCAAACGCGAGTATAATACCATGCCAACATAACTTACAAGTAATTTTGATGCGCTAATGGCTACTGTTACAAATAATGTATAAAGATTTCAAAATATTGAAATGACCCTGTACTATATCAGAGTTTCTAGCTTTAAGAAACTCTGAAGAGAAACGAGATTTGTATATAATTCAGAGAAAATCTATAAAATTTATATCACTGACTGCTTTATCTGAAAGTTTTTTAATTTTATGTTTTGTCACACTACGAAAAGTTATCAAAAATAAATCCTGTTAACAAACCCAAAAGAAGTTCTGCATATTTTCATTTCTCATTACCGAGCTCTATTATAAAATTGAAATAAAAGCTATCGGTCTTTCTTCATACAATTTTGTTTGGAGAGAGATTGATAGCTTTCTCCATACTCAGCAATAAAGAGCAATTGAAAAATAACCTTAGTGCTTAAACCCATTATATTTCAAAACGTATTAGAACTATGAACTGAAATAATTCCTCAGAAGAAATTAAATCGCTTAATTTCTTTTCTGAGTAGGCGCTAAGTGTTGTGTCTCCTTTTAAATGTCTCACAAAAGAAATTAATTCAAGACTTTTAACACTTTTTAAGGCCGTGGGAAGTATACTTCCCACAAAGTTCATCAATTCTTAAATGCAATTTTTAAGTTAGGCATAAGTTCTCGCCAAATTTTTCTATGAAACAAATGCCTAGATGTCCCAATTTCTCATCTGAAACCATAACGATGTGTCTTGACTTGGTAATTAATTATTAATTACTAGAATTATTAACAAAAGGATGTCATCTAATCAGCTAATTGAATTTCTTTTCTTATATTAATCTCCATGCAAAGGTTATTTTATTACACCACTACTAGAAGAAAATGGTCCTTTAAAGTGTTAAGATAAATACCGAAGAATTGTCCTGACGTTTCAATTCGAGTTCAATCTTTTTCAGACTTTTACGCAAATATCTTTAAGTGCTACAGGAAAAATAAACGATGCAATTCTTTAATTTTGATAGGAGTTTGGATAAAATTTTCAATTCATATTTTTGTATAACATAAACGTAATGTAAAATTATATTAGAAATATACCGGGTCTGCGTTTCACCTTCAGAGTTATCTCCCAAGGGCTCCGATTCTCCGCCATCTTAAAAGATTCTACAGGTTTTTATCTGTTGTTTACACCTTTTTGTAGATGTAACCAACATTCTACCCACTACAACATTAGCAGTTCTGTGAGCAGCAGATTTCGGGCCACCCAACAACAACAACATCAAAAAGAAGGCGAGATCTGCTCTTCATCGCAGTCTTTAAAGGACACTGTTGTCATTCATTACATTATGAAGATAAAATTGCTTCCAGAGAAACTGGACATCAATTTTTTTTCCGAATGCGAATTATTTCCACAAGTGTCTTCTTTTATCAATGTTGATTAGATTACAATTAAATGGCATTTGCTACGAGGGTGAACAAAAAAATCTTACAAGAGTGATAAAAAAATCATTCATTAACAATAGACAGAAAACACAAAAGGAAATGAGGCGAACTTGCCGATCACTTTCTATTAATCACCAAATCTATTTAGGCATTCATCTGAACGCAGGAACAACTTGTTTAACTCGGCTTGGTAGAAATCACGCCCTTGCCCATTGACCCAGTTCTCGGCAGCTGTTTTCACATCACTATCTGATGAGCACATTGTTCCAGCTAAGTGTTTGTCAAATCTCGGCTGAATGAGGATGGCTACAGACTTCCACTTAAACTTTTTCAGCAATTCTTGGGTTTTGCGAGCAGTATGGTCATTGTCATGCTGGAGGAAGACACCATCACTTAATATGACAGGGCGTTTGCTTTGGATGACTTCACGATGGCCCAGTGACTATTTCCTTTTCCCCTAATTGTAGGAACACTTATTTGGAACAAGGCTCTCTTCAGACAGTAATGTAAAAACAGTTACCGAGAACTGGCTCGATGGGCAGGGACATGATTTCTACTATGCCGAGTTAAACAAGTTGAATTCAGATGAATGCCTAAATAGCTTTGGTGATTATGTGGAAAAGTGATAGGCAAGTACGCCTCTTAATTCCCTTTTGTATTT
The DNA here is from genome assembly GCA_013235015.1 of Araneus ventricosus. Classification (NCBI taxonomy): domain Eukaryota; kingdom Metazoa; phylum Arthropoda; class Arachnida; order Araneae; family Araneidae; genus Araneus; species Araneus ventricosus. The sequence goes on along the minus strand of BGPR01003104.1, from coordinate 91,009 downwards.
TCTGTCTAGTGTTAATAAATTATTTTTTATTTCCCTTGTAAACTTTTTTGGATCCATCCCCGTACAATCTGTATTTTTAGTCGCATTATGAATGGAGTTCTTTTAGGTAGGAAATGGTGAAAATATCTGCACATTATATTGAATGGAACCACTAAAATGGTAATCATTTTGAAACGGAAAAAAATAAGATTCCTTGCACATATGTCGTTCATGATGATGGAATTGAAGAAAATCGAGTAACGAGTTTTTTTCTGGAATTTACAGAAAAAGAGACGGAATGCTGAATGGCCGAGTTAAAACAGGATCATGCTTCACTCGGTCAATTATGTTGGCAAAGGATGAAAAATTTGAAATAATTATTTTCTGATGTGGATTTCACCACATTTGTATACTGTGTGTGTTTGTTTGTGCCAAAGATACAAAATTAATTGTCAGAAAACCAAACTTCAAAAATATAACACAATAAAATTAAAGAAATAAGATTGAAAGAAGAAAGGAATACGAATCCAAATGGGGAAGGTTTTCAAAACTCGCCATTTATATTCTAAATAAAAAGTGGGGATAAATTTTCTGTCGAGGAAACGACTTTAAGGTCAAATTAAAGTTCCCTCTGTGACCTGAATTCATCCTTGAGATTGAAAAAAATATGTATGTGCCACTCATAGAAGGTTTAATGGTTATTCAAATTCTTTTAGTAGGCCTTAAAAATTTTAAATTTATAAACAACCAGAAGTGTTTTTTATAACAATAAAAACTAACGGGAATGTTCTGCCTCTTTCTAGTATGCTTCACAATATAAATCAGTTTATGTTTAGTTTCGTAGCACTGCTAAGAAAATCGAATATGCATTTGGACCTTATTTACATTTGATCGATTGTCTACAAAATTTGATGCAAACTTGCAACTGTAATCCAAAATTCGATAGAAATCTAAACAGGGCTACTTGGAAAATTCCACCCTTGTTGTTCGTTGACGCTGTCAGACCCGCAGACAGACATCCTAAAATTATTCTTTCCTGCTCGTGAAGATTCATTCGGAAACATGGAGATTCATTAAAATTTCGATGCTGATTTTTTTATGATTACATTAGTTTCTCTTTCCGTTTTTCGGATACCAGAAGGTAAAAATGAATCTTGTTTTTGATATTGAAACAAAAAGTTTGTACTTTATTCAAATATCATTTCTAAGCTTTTCATTTGATACTAGTTGTTATGTCCGGCGTTTCTCATGGATTAAAATACTTTCATGCCTAATATTTTTGATGTAAAAACTTCTTTTGTATAGAAAATTGTAATACCCAAAATTCTTTTATCGTCTGAAACGGTTTTTAATTAAAATGAGAATATCATTTGAAGTATACGATTTTTAAACTTTAATATTGCGAATCCGCGAAAATAGTTTTTGCGAGATGATACATATTTTTGAAAAAGATTACGGAAAATGCCAAAATATTGCTTAATTTCCAATTAACTGAAATTTTAATTAGCTTTGGGGCTTTTAAAAGTTGACGGTGATCTTTCTCTTCTTATATAAATATATTTATAAAATTATCAAGAATTTCAGAAAAAAAGTTAAATTAGTTAAAAATTTAACCGTTGCGTAGCTATAAATTTGCGTTATTTGAAAATCGTCTGCATGTAATTAACAATTTTTTTAAACTTTGAAAAATTGATAATAATTGAAAGAAAAATGTCATAGATATAAAATTGGTATAATTGAAAAAGTAAAGTTTGAACTTTAAGATGGTATAAAAAATATTGTTTGGGAGATTTACAGCGGAAAACGGTTTCGGTTAATTTCTAATTAACTGACTGTTTTGTTAACTTTTGCTCTTTGAAAAGTTGACAGGTATCTTCCCCTTGTCCTGAATAATAAGCGTGCAAAGTTTGGTTGAAATCGGTCCAGTGGTTTAGGAGAAGATGTGGAACATATCCATATACCCACAATGACTTTTATTTATATTAAGATATAGAAATTCTCATTTATCTATAAATTCGATGTGTAAAATCAAAGACAAAGACATTTTTTTGGTCAAAATGTGTTGAAGCCTGTCTCTTTTACAGAATAGAACTTGAAAGAAAATCTTTCCCATTTTCAAGAAAAAAGCGAACGTACAGAGCAGTTATTGTTTCGAAGAATCTAACGTATAATATGTTGTTGTTCCAACACACATTAAACGTGAAATGGAAATTCTCAAAAGAAATACTTCCAACTGTTTTTTTTCATCTTTCTCTAAGAGGCTGCAGTTGAGTGGGAAAAGTATTCTCAGTTGGAAAAGCAAAATTTAAAAAGGAACTCCGAACGACGTAAATGCAATCGACAAAGAGAATTTTTCAACTTCAAAACCAGTTTTATTGCTCCATTCTGGTCGGTTACAGTGTAAAAACCACATTCTTCGCATTACGCACCGAAATAAGAGGCAGTTACAACCATAAAAATGGCATCAGACTTGCAAATAACGCTACCTCAGAGTACATTTCAAAATATAAGAACGCATTCATATCTTTTTTTAAACTGACGTTCCCCTTTCCCTAAGTAAGATGAGATTTTGCAGATAAAGAGTACCTGGAAATAGTACAGCTTTTTACATTACTCTGAAGATCATAAAATGAAATTTATACACGGAAAATATAGATTACGAGTAGAAGAAAACCAAACATTTGATTTTTCGCAATAGTTATTTCTTTAAACTAGGATGGCTTTCGTAGAATGTCTCAGAGAATTTCGAAACAGATTCTAGAAAGTATTTGAAAATATTTTGCACACACTTTCAAGAGAGCGAAGTTTCTTAGAAATAAATCGTCATTAGTTAATTTTTGTGAATAGGCAAATATATCTACATTAGTTACAATCCCGCAAAGTAACAGATTAATCATCATTAAGCATTGTCTACACTGACAAACAGTAATATGTAATATTTATTAAAGGAAGGTTTTTGATTTGACGATGTGCTCAAGGAGAAGGTGTATTGACAAATATTATTTTTGCGTCATTCTAATCTTCTTGTAAACTACAGAACTTCCAAATATTTTATGTTCTGCATATGAAAATGGCATTTGAGATGCTCTATTTTTAAAGATCTTTTTAAAAATAAAGAAAATGAAAAGATTCGATAAAAGAATAAAGATATAAATTAGTTACAATCCCACGACGTAACAAATTAATCATCATTAAACATTGTCTACACTGACAAACGGTAATATGTAATCTTTATTCAAGGAAAGGTTTTGATTTGACGATGTGCTCAAGGAGAAGGGGTAATCGCCTATTTGCTTCATTATCTCTTTCTGAGAAATGAATAAGCTTTTCGAAAGTTTGACAGATCTTATTTTTGCATCATTCTAATCTTTTTGCAAACTACAGAACTTCCAAATATTTTCTGTTTTGCATATGAAAATGGTGTTTGAGATGTTCTATTTTTACAGATTTTTTTAAAAAATAAAGAAAATGAACAGGGTTTGATAAACGAATAAAAATATAAATTCAACTAATCAAAAAATTCTACAAAAAGCAATTTCATAATTCTATACCTGTCATAAGTCGCATTGAAATATTTGCAAATGCTCGGATGCCTCAACAAATTTGAAAGGGCTCTTCAAAAGTAAAATGTTCATCATCTTATTATCAGTAGATCGAGTAAAATGCAGTGTCATAAAAATATTTACTTTTTTTAATCTAAAGAATACGTCATAACATTGAGATATATCTGAAGAATTTAGAATGGAAACATTTAAATTATTCCATACGAAAGCAACTAAGACTCCAAACGATTTCTTGTTAAAAAAGAAATTTGAATTTAGAATACACGACATGGGAACGATAAAAATCATCTCTTGCATAACTTTAATTGCCATCAGATGAATGGGGGCTTTATTCCAATTTTTGTTCATTTTAAGACTAAGTTGAAATCTTGTTTCAGTATTTTGTGACATTTATTGTTCTCGCGGGATGGTAAGGGACTTAATATCGTTTCAGTATCTTTTCAGAAAAGAGGAATTGTAAGGCAGCTGTGTCCCACTAAGATATGAATTGTTCAGTAAATTAGTTTTGTAAATCTTCATTCGAGAATGTACGAAGAGAGGGACTTTAAAAGGAGATGATTATTGTTCACGTTTAGTTTAGTTTCTCGGTTTGTTTCAGATAAAGCTTGAAATTCTTAATGATTCTTTTATCTTAGAAACCATTTTAACGTTGTATACTTTCATTCGGAATTTTCTGCCATAAAATTATCGTTTATTTAACACAATAAGCGCCATTTATATTCAAATGAATACAATGTATACTATCTTAGTAGGCCATTCATATTAGTTTGAATACTGTGTTAACAAATTATAGAGGTCAAAACAGTATATATATGGTGGCGTTCAATGTGTTAAGCATCAATATTTTCATGCGAAATTTACATTGTGAAGTTTATTGATTATTACATTAGAAGTCACAATGTTTATTGATCATTGTATAATGTCGGAATATACTTTCGGAGTTATTTCCTATTATTAAGCACTTTCATTTAACCCGACTTGCTTAGAGCTCATTATTAGATTAGTTAGATTAGTTTCCAGTTTTGAAGGAACATGAGGGCTATTTTAGAACGGACCTCGCAATTTTGGACCGCGGTCAGATGACGAGGAAGACACCAGAGTTGGCAACCCTCTCTCCAAGCTTACGCACCACACCAACGTCTTTTTCAATACTTACACATATTTTATATATTTTTACTATTCCTCGCTTGCCGGCCCACTTTTTAAGTTTATTACGTTAGGCATGTTTTTATATTTTATATGAAAAGAAAGAGTCTTCGTTATATCATTCTTTATTTTGTGAGTATCATTCGCCACACTTGGTGTTTGAGTACATGCAAATCAAGCTATTCTCTCACCACCAAGGTGGGTCGAACCATGCTTATACTCCCAGCTCTCTTGTGTTTAAACGTACTGCTCCTGTTCGAGCAAGGCCTATACCATTTTATTGTACCTAATAAATCCCGTCCTCCATTCTGTTGGGCTGTCTCCGCGCTGGTCCTCTCCCGGGCTTGCACCCTTCTTGGGTAGGCCGGGCCAATGTGGGTATTTTTGCACCACACCAACGGGAGGGCGTTTGGCTCCCTACGCATGATTTAACGTTCAACAGGCCCAATGCACGATGGATCTTCAGTGGAATCGGGTTTCGAACCTGGAGCCCTTCGGCCTCGACATCTTGGCTCCAGGTCACCGCGGCCTCCTGTTTGGAGCTCTTAATGATAAAATTTTGTAATAGCTTTTTCACTCACTTTCTTCCGTACTAAAGCTTTCAAATTGTATACACAATACACTGTATTTATGTTTTTCAAGCTTAATTATCAGTTAATAGATTAATTTGATTAAGTTTTCGTTCTATAATAGTGGTGTTACCTGGCACTGAATTTGAGAAAAAAAATTGAAAAAGATTCCATAATGCTCATAAAAATGAATTATAAATTGATTTTTTAAAGAGTAGTAAATAATAATAATAAAAACTACTTTTTAGCAAAGTAATAAAGCTGATTTTATTAAATTAATTTTTAGATGTACTGAAATGTAATCCGCACTAAATTTAAAACGAATACTTTCAAGTAAGTTTTTGTTTACATTTTAAAAAAATTATTTCTAATTAAGCATACTTTTAAAGAAAGATTGCTGGTTGTAGACGTTGCAGTTATTTCTGAAAAATGAAAATGACCGTTTGTTGAAAATCTACAATCAAATGATCATGATCAAACTTAACCAAAATTGCACTTCATCAGCTGAAGTAAATTCTGAGAGATTTTGTAACTGAAATCACAGCAATAGCAAAAACATGTTTGCAATAATATCTTATCAAATATTTACTACACACATTTGAATGTAAATCCTATATTTTAGGCACCAATCTTAATCATTTGTCCCTTCTAAGGAAACGTATTCTATATTTACATGACTGAAGACGTATTCGATTCAGTTAATCAAGATTAGACTTAACTTAAAGTGTGCTTTATAAGCTGCAGTAAATTGTGTGCTATTTTGAAACAAGATTCAGAACTATAAAAAAAAGAAAGAAATCTTCCTTAATAATATCTTATCATATATTTAGTACACGCATTAACACGTAAATCCTCTAAAGTCTATCATATATCAGAATAAAATTATGGTTTGAGAGACACGTCTTCAAAATCGCTTCTACTGACTATCACTGGTATTTCTAGATTGCATCTTCCACTTAAGCAGTGGTTCTCAACCTGTAGTACGCGTACCCCCGGGGGTACGCGAAGGACCATTTGGAGGTGCGTTAACTCAAAGTCGGTAATGGAGAAAAGGAAAAGTCGGTAATGGAAATCACAAGAAAATCTATGGGATTAAAAATGCTACAAAATTAGGTGAAATTTGTTGTCATCATTACTGTTGAAAAATACGAAAGTAGAACAATTGGGCAGTGTTTAAACTGCCAAAAATTTAATCATCATAGTTCCGGATGTAAGATGACGGTTAAATGCGTCTTATGAGCCGAGGGACACAATTCCAGGACGTGCTCAAACAAGAAAAAAAACAGAATTCACGCCGAAATGTGTGAACTGTGGGGGTCTCCATACTGCTTCATACCGGGGTTGCCCGAATTTTCCTAAGATTAAAAGTAAAGTAACAGAAGGTAAATCCTTCGCCTCAGTCTTGATAGAAAGGAAAAACCAGTAAATACTAACGCAAAGACTCCGAACCAAAATGTCCAGATCGATGAGACTCCAAAAAATACAGATACCTGCGTGCCTCCCTCTCAAGAAACAGTGACAAACAACCAGCCAACAAAGAAGAACTTTCCGACCTCTTTAGACTTCTGAAACAAATGCAAATTATTTTAGTCAACGTTCCTGACGTTAAAAAGACTCTAGAGGAAATGGAAAAAAAAAACTGAAGATCCTTCCAACAAACTTTTCATCCTCGTCGAAGAACTTCATGACAACATCTAAGCCTCTCTCCTACACTTTTCCCCTTACTTGATCTGACATGACTGCGATTTACCGCCATCTGTAATTATAAAAACACTTTTTCTCTCTTGCTTTTTTTCCCTTACTTCTCTTTCAGAAAACTTATTAACCTGCTAATAATTGCTCAAATTACGTAGATTCATCCTTGTCAAGTCATCTTTCAGCAAATAATGGAATGGAGGTTATATGTTTCTCAACACAGTACCTCCTGAAAAATTCAAGTATCGATGGCAGAATTTTCTTTACCCAAATTCGTGTGAGAAGTAACAGTGAAAGTTGGGAAGTCCTAAAGCCTACCATCAAAATAAGGAAAAAAGAAAGCAAAAGAAGTGTCATTTTAAATATCTTTATAAATTAATGCGAAATTATTACAATACTGGTTTCATTTGTTTGGCGTTTAACTAATACTATTTTAAAAATGAAATAAAATGTAAAATCAAAAATAAGTCCAGCAAATGTTATTAATTCGAGTAATTTGACTCTTAAGCTAATATACGCCCTTAAAATTACTCATAAAAACTTTTTTGCATAGACGAATGGCTGGAGGAGGTATGACAGTAGGGGGTACGCGAAAATAAAAAGACTAATCAAGGGTACGCGAGGGAAAAAAAGATTGGGAACCGCTACACTAAAGCTTCATTTGCCATGATTAGAGAAAAACAAAAAATAGTTGAACCCGGTGCTGAAATGAAGGTAATTAAACTACGCTTACTGACTCCAGTAACTCGAGAGCTTCATTACGGAAGAACAACAATATCTCTTCTCAAGATATCGGTCTTAGATGTACCAAAGGGTGGGTTTAAGTGCCAGGGTAACTTCTCTATTAGAGAAATTGATTTAGGTCGAGAAAGCTCAGGAACCTTTCTTTCCCTTGAGTTACAGGGACCATTAGAGCTTTTTCCTGTTACATGAGGTTAAAGTGACATGTAAGTGGCAATTGGCAGGGATTAGAACTGAAAAGGTGAATCGCTGTTGGCTGGGGTTTAAAGGGTAGTAGACTAATCAAGGGATCTGTTACGCTACGTTACCGGACAACACCGATTAACCAGTGGTAATGCGGATTTAAACGCTGCTGAACATTTATTTTTATTTGCTTTCGACGCTCTTTTACTTACAGGTTGTTTTTGCTATTTTCATACACCTCTTTAACCGTATCAAACAGAATCTGGTCAAATGTGAAATGTTTTGGCAAATATTCCTCGATCTTAAACTAAACATTTATTTCTTATAGCTGATGATTTTCTTATAGCTTTTTAAAAGATAGAGAAAAACAATTGTCAAATGAGGGATGTTTTCAGGAATTAATAGTGCTCCTCTTGATTCACACTTAGATTAGCATAAAATCTAATCGAAGTTGATTTTTGATACCTTTGACGCTTTAAGAGAAACAACTTAGACTATAATGATTAGACAATTGCTTTATCATTTCTCTTTTAGAGGCACAAATAATTAATTTTGCTTCTTGAAAACGATATTCTTGGTTATATAAATACACAAGATTAAAAATAAAAATAAAAATAGAACTACTACTGACATCTGTTTTTTTCATTGTAAACTAAAGATTATTCTTTTCAGAAATCATAAGAAGATTATCGCCTCGCTAAGGGAGAAAAAAAGCTCTTAAATGGTGGCTTGTAAAGAACATCCGCCCATAAAGAGTCAAATATAACAAGAAATAGAGTTTACTAAGAAAGTGAAGTTTATTTTAGCTCGACTAACATCCTGTTTTTAAGTTACAGGAAAGGGGTTATTCCGGGATGAACCTGTTTATTTTGAACCGTGGTCAGATGAGGAAAGCGACGCTTCAGCAGGCATCCCACATTCCCAACTTTCATGCCACATCAGTTGGAGGACGTTTGACCCTGACTTCCTTAAAGAGCCGAAAATGTGATACACTACATTATATACGAAGCAATTCCAATTTGAATAGTATGAAATTTTTTTCTCTTATAAATAAAAATGATTTATCTTTTAGTACATTAGACCCTAGATTTAGACCCAAAATGTCATCGGCCATTGAAAGGCCTTTCATCGAAACCCGATCACACAATGATCGGCCGATGAACGGATTCTTATCAGATAGGGATGAATTTTCATCGGGAATTGCTCCGAAATGTCTCATCGGCCGTAGAACAGACGATCATCGATATCGGATGAGTTTTGCTAGCCGATACGATAGAAAACCGAGCAGTGCGGTTTCATGGCGATGAATTTCCGATAACTTTCAGATGAATATACAAACTGATTTGGATGTGTGTACGATGAAAAATTGGTTGTTCAAATAAATGGTTGGATGTTTTTTTAATAAAAAAGATGGCCAATAGATTTTAGGTTGGAAAGATTTCGGCAATAAGCACATGGATATCAAAAAATACCCAATTAAGGTAAATGCTCCAGTAGTGGGCCACTTAAGGGTATTTCCTCAATTATTATCTAAACTTTTGAGAAGTTTCGCTAATCTATATTTTTTTATGGTTGTTCAAACTTTTATCTAAAATAATAATCACCTGAAATATCAAAATAATTGTAATATAATTTTTAAAAAATTAAAAACTTAGATCACTCCTATGCAGCAGAAGTGGGCATAGCAAACTTTTGATGTACCAGTGGTGGGCATACCAAAAGTGGGCCACCCAGATTTGTCAATTATGCCAAATAAAAAAGAATAAAATTATTATATATAGTAATCATAACAATACATTAACATTATACACTATAAAAATGCATTAAAAATGGCTTGATGTAGGTGAAATCTTTTATTTATAGATTCATGTCACATGAGATTTACATTTTTTCTCTAACAGCCAATTTTTTGTTAAAAGTATATTCTAATTATCGATCTTTCATTTTAAGTTCTGTTTGTGGCATTATGGATATTAAATCGTGATATTTTATGTTGAATAAATCTTTTTTTTCTTTTATCATATTACCTCTGCAGCCAGAAAAGAGCCCTTTTAAATGGTGATGGAATATTTTTCGATGGTCAAGCAATACGATAGTTATTATTGTCTGACTCGTTAAAGCGCCCAACTAATTCTTGAATATCAGTCTTTTCCTCAACAGTACTATAAAATTTTTATTATTTAAGTAATTGGTTAGAATGCTCCATTAGTGTACCAGTAGTGGGCCATTAGTGTACCAAAAGTGGGCCCAATACTGGTTCTGATAAAAATAAAGCAAATCTAATTAAATAAAAAGATTTTACAAGATATAACCTTCTTATTAAACATCACAAAACAGTCTATTCGAGAGAAAGCATGTGCTCCAGTACTGGACCCCCTAGGCCCACTACTGGAGAATTTAGTAAAACATTGATCCAAAAGTGGGCCACCCTTCACTATCCATAAATTATCAATATTATTTAATTTAAAGATAGTTTATAATACATGTAGGAAAGGTGTCTAGGGGATAAAGGTTCTAATTTGGTGCAAAATGAAAAGAGAGAGTTAAAATCAACTAATTTATTATTTAAACACAATTAAAACATTTAACTATTTACAAAGGGGTTAAAACAATAAACATAAGAGCAAGTTCACCTCCGAGATAGCACCAGGCTAATTCATAATTTACCTTCGCTCAGAAAACGGAGAGCCTAAATTATAACGACCGCTTCAGTGAAAATCCAACATCGAACTGATTTAATTCCCGCCGCGTGACGTGACTTCACTTCACCATAAAACAGACGATTTTATTAGTGGTGCCATCTCTTACAATTTTAAATGAACAAAAATGCTAAAGTTAGTTTCTACAAGTTCGGCCATCCTGGGTATCACTGACCCCAGTGATTTTACATAACATACAATAATAGATATAGGCCATTAACAACTCTTCAAGATTAATACAGTTAAAAAGATAAAAATTTCATTATAACATTTAAACATGAAAGTAAAAATACAATTCTCACAAAGAAAATATTGATAATAAAGAAAGCAGAACACTTCATTATACACTGTGTTCTAAAAGAAAATAGGAAAGTTTCTTGTATAAAAAAAACATATATTTCATCCTGGTGAGTAAAATTTCATTAGATCAGCAGATGAATTCGTTAGCTTAGGACCGTCATGATTACCTACTTTTTCAAAGTCATATCTATTTCTAGGCTTTACTTTAACTATTCTATAGGGTCCCAAAAACCTAGGCTTTAATTTCAAACCCGTCCCAAATTGTGTTCTCTGAATGACCACTAAGTCACCTCTCTGGTAACTAGGGGCATTCCTGCATTTCCTATCGTAGGTTCTTTTATTCTCCGCCTGTATCTTCTGGATATTTTTCTTTGCATCTTGTCGTAGTTCGTCTCTCTGTTCCTGCGGTTCTTCCATCATTTCTTCCATAAGTAGATCTCTCAGATGAAGGTCCTCCTTATTTCTCATGGTGACACCAATTAACAATTCAAACGGAGACCACTTAGTACTACGATTGAATGTACTATTTAGAATTCTTTGAAGTGGGTCTACGAACTTGAACCACTTGGTTGAATCTGCAATTGACAGTTTGGCCAAAACGGGAATAAGAGTTCGGTGTATTCTCTCGACTTGGCCATTTCCTCCTGGTACTCCGGTGGTGATTTGAAAATGCTGGATGTTTTCATTAGTACAATAATCTCCAAATGCTTTAGAGGTGAAAGCAGAGCCTCTGTCTGTTATTATTCTTTTGGGATTACCGAAAGTCTTTTGTTGTACTTTTAACTTATCCAAAGCATCTTCTGCGGAAGTAGATCTAACGGGATAAAGCCAAGTAAATTTGGTGAAAGAATCCACTATTGTGAGGATATGCTGGTATTTTTTGTTGGTAGAAGGCAAAGGTCCGATGAAATCAACGTGATAAGTACTTAATGGTACATCTTCTTTAGTAATGGGGTTGAGAAATCCATCTTTCTTTCCGCTCTTTTTGTTGGTCAAAATACATGGCACACAGTTGACAATTATATTTTGTACTTGTTTACTCAAATTAGGTATGAAGAATTCCTGTTTGACAACTCCTTCCGTTTTGGCAGCGGAGAAATGTCCTTTCTCATGAGCTAACTTTATTATTTCGGTTTGCATATCTCTTGGAACAACTATTGATTCGCGACCATCAACATATTTGTAGAGTATTTCGATTTTATCGAAAAAGTCTGAATCGTTGTTTGATCCAATCATTGATCTTAAACTCTGCGTGTATTCATCTTCTTGTTGTGCCCTTTTTAACCTTGCGGTTAGAGTATCACTCGTAATTATGGCGACCGGATACCTACTAAGGGCGTCCACATGTTGCATTCGCTGGCCGGAACGATGGACAATTTCATAATCAAACTCTTCCAACAGTAATGCCCATCTCGCTATACGAGTAACTAAATCCTTTTTGTCCATAGTCCTTTGAAAGGCTGAACAGTCCGTTATGATTTTGAAATGATTCCCCATTAGGTAGGTGCGAAATTTCCTTAAAGCGTTGACAACAGCGAGAACTTCAAGTTCATAGCTGCTATACTTCTCCTCTGCTGGAGTAGTTTTCTTAGACATGTATTGAACAGGATGCAATTTTCCATCTTCCGCTTCTTGGAGTAGGACGGCTCCGTACCCTTGCTGGCTTGCGTCCGTGTGCAATTCGGTTGTTTTTCCTTGATGGAAAATGCTTAATACTGGACTTTCAGTTAATAATTTCTTGAGTTTTTCAAACGCTTCTATTTCAGGTTGTTCAAAGACAAATGGATTGTCGATTCTAATTAGATCACTCAGAGACGTACACACACAGGACGATTTCCGAAACAATGAGAATAATGACTAGAAGAGACTTTTTTATTTATGAGAGTGCCAAAATTTGACTAGCAAATAAATCCAGCTTTATACACCCCACTGTAGTGATCTTTTAACTTGTTTTTCAATTTGGCAAATAACACCAGTTTTCCACCCGTATTGGTAACGGTTCCATCAAATCCAATTACGTCCAGTTCATGTAATAAAAATTCAGTTTCAGTCAAATAAGAGAGAACGCTAATGGCAATGTTTTGAGCAGACCCAGAAGAGGGTGCAGCGTGAACAACGATCACAGAACCTGGATCTTGTATATAACTGAATAATGTTCCTCTTTTATGGTTCTTTGAAACTACTTTAAGTTTACCTTTTCAATCACGAGGGTGTCTTCTCATGCCATATCCAAGCAATGGAACAATGTGTGACTCTAGTAACCGAGGCATCACGAACGTCGTCAGATCCAATTCCAGAGAAGGTTTTATAAGAACTGCACTTCTTTCCAGATCTTCAGTGTCAAGTTTCTCAAGGAATTATTATTTCGATGCACCAAAAGAAACTGAAGGCAAGTTAAGGACTATATTTGATTACAAATTGAAATTTTACACAATCAGAAACTACTTTTTGTTTCAATGGAAATTTGTCATTTTTTTTTACAAAAAAAATGACAAATTGTTTTGACAAATTGCACTGACAATTGGTTTTTTCAGTGCAATGCGCTATTAACAAATCGTAAAATGTATCATTTTTCTCATTTATTTTTCTTTCTTACACTTTGTTGTACTAAACTATACCTCTAGCTACTTGCTTTAGACGTTATATGATTCTTTTCCTGCTATTAGAAAAATTATGAAAATCATATATTTTCGAAAGCTTTAGGGTCGATGCGCTACCGCCAGATGTAAGAAAAAGATAATATGTTTTCTGCATTTAACATGCTTACACTAGAGAAGAGTTTTCTGCACTATAGCGTTTCAAAAAGAAAAAAAAGGTTTTTTCTGCCCACCCTACTATTTATTTCGTTTCAACACATATAATGCCTGAGACTGAATACTGGTATAAATTGTGCTATATGTGTAATATTGTTACGAATCTCGTCCTATGATTGTACGTGAATGCAGTCCAACAAGCATGATAATAAAAAATGACACTTTATTTTACTAATATTACAGCAAAACACGGAGTACAGGAAACAAACCTAAACAGCATATCGAAAACATACTTCGCCACCGTGCATGCTCTCTGGAGAAAAAACTTTCAGACAATCCCCCAACCCAAAAACTCGACAGATTTCGACAATTTTAAATTTCATTTAAATGCTTATTACGTCTAGTTATGCCATCCATTGTCGTCTACCACCCACCACTCTCCTGCCTTTTGAGATATATCGCAAAATAAAACTTGGCGACGTCCCTTAGAATCCACAAATGCCAATTCGCCAATTTATTTCGACAAGTTTTAATTATAGCAACAGGTTATTAATATTAAGGGCGGACAGCTGGTCGCCGAAGGCGGCTTATTCTTAATAGAATTAAAGTATATTTCTGCAAATTCACATTTAACGAAACCACGTGCATTTAACGACAAGAGTATTTGCATTTTTAGTTATTGCGCTTTTTCAAAAGCGAGTTGCCACTCTGTCCAGCAAAAATATTCAACATATTCATTTCTTTACGCGTTATCGTTGCAATAATAAAAAATGAGCTGAAAAAAATTAACGTAAATTAAAGAAATATATAGTGCGATAATCAACTGCGATCAGGGAATTGCTAATTTTCTTTATTGGATAAAAGTCTTCTCATACAATGGTTTCCAAAGTTATTATTGGAAAATTGCGAAATTAAAAGTGAGAAACTGTCTACACTGATGGTTAATTTGCATAGTTTTACGCTATATTTATAGATGCCAAAGTTGGGCCAATCTTTTGCCCACACATTGCAAATGATTCGTTTATGTGGAAGAGGAGAAAGTTGATTGGAGTTTTGGTGTGAAATTATGTAGAAAAGTTTTCGCCAATTATTGATGAGGAGTAATAAATGAAGAGATAAAAATCATCAATATTCTTCGATAACTATCATTTTATATGAGGTAGTTCCTATGTGTGACTTTAAAATTATTCCTGGCAAATATAAAATTTCCCAACCTCTAAAAAAGTGTTAAATCAATACTTAATCAACAGAATCTAAAGTGCGAAACATTGCCGAATTGTTAATGATACAGTCAGACCAATACGATTATTAACCCATCTCACGCAAGTCTACAGCTCTCTTTTAGTTCCTCGTGTGATGCGCAACTAAAAGGGAGCAACTGAACTTCTTGCATATCGGTTGAATAATATTTGAGAAAAAACTGTCAATGAAATCATTTCGATGTGTTAAAATAGCTCTAAATATTGTATCTGTGTGGGATCCGAATCCATAAAATCAGAGGACGCTGCTGGATGACTAAAAGATTTATATTACAAACAGAAACACAACTACTTTAAATTAAAATATCATAACAATATCATCCTTGTCATGGTTAGCCTCTCTACTCGCAGGTCGCATAGACTTCAGGATAACAAAATGGACATCAGGCGCCGAAGACACTGAAGTTAACCTTTAGTAACAGGAAGGAGCAACCTACGAAGGAACCAAAGTTAAATGATTTCTTGTCCAAGATTCTCTACATATCTCCATCATCAGTTACTCCGTAGCATGACGTAGTTGCCACAAGATGATTTCAAATCCAGCACAACAGGCATGACGTTGATTGAAAACATGGTTGATAACGTCGAAGTTCGAATCTCCTGATCTGGAACCGCTACAATTATACATAAGCAAATCATTTCTCTCACTTTACCTCTTGCCTATAACTCTATGGAAGGCACACTTGCATTAATACGTAACAAATACAACGGAGCAATATGATAACGTTCATTATAAAATGAAAAAAGCTTCGTATTTAGTCTTATCAGCAAATCTTCTGCTGCATTACTATTCGCGCTTAGAAACAAAGGGAATATTTGTTGTTAGAAGTGTTTTTTATTGTTTGGAAGAAACGTAGCAAGAGATAAAACTGAAATTATATGAAATTTAGATTCCTATTTTCAGAGGTATTTGTAAGTTAAACAATGCAAAATCTCGCATATTTTATAATTTTACCAAATGGTATTAAAAAGAGGGATTTTCTTCTTCTTAGGAAATATCATTGATCAATGAAGCAAATATTGATGGAAGCAAATACGTTCTGGATCTAATAAAAAAAAGTGTGATGAATTGTTCAACTGTTGTGAGAACTGCTATTCTGATTTCTAGAGACTTAATGGTCCAGAAAAATAATAACGGCGATATGTCTTTGACTGGTTTTGAGGGAATATTTCTTGATGTAATATTGAAGGCTTTTCATCGAAAGATCGAATTGGTAATCGCTGAGGATAAAGAGGTTGGTCGTCCTCTACCGAATGGTTCTTGGACAGGAATGATAGGTTTGGTTCAGAGGGGTGATGCCGATATAGCCTACAACTGTTTGGCAGTAACTGTAGATAGACAAAAGGTAGTTGATTTCAGTACAGTTTACGAAATTTCCAAAGTGACGTTTGCAATAAAAAAACTTGGTACTTTCATGACACCATTGTCTTTTATGTATTCTTTCGACTCTACTGTTAGCATCGCAACACTTCTAACTTTATTGATTATGCCTATAACATTCAAACTCATTTCGCAAGTAAAGGAAACTTATTTCCACCTTCTTTTCAAACTTTTAGGAGCTGCCTTAGGAAAGTCTTCAAATATAAGGGAAAATTCCTGGAAATGCAGGATTCTGATCTACTCGTGGAGCATATTTTCATTTATAATGGCTTATTGTTACACAGCAGCACTTTTGGCGAAATTATCTGTGCCTTCAGATATACCTACTGTCAAGAACTTTGCCGAACTTTCGAATGCCGTCTCCAAAAGAGGCTTCAAAGTTTTTATTGGAAGGGGAGCATCAACACTGAATATGCTTAAGCACAGCGAGAGAGAATATTTGCGACGTCTTGGAGAGGCCATAGACAGCCATAAATGGTACATGGATATTCACACACCTTTCTTAAAACATTCTCAAATAGATACAGATTCAGCTTTGTTGGGTGCTCAGATAAATCTGCAAATGATTGCAGGACCGGAAGAATGGAAACACCATTTCTTGTCTGATGATTCTATTATTACCTTTCCAATAGCTGTTGCGATGAAGAAGAATTTTTGTTATAAAAGAAAGTTAAATGCAATTATTTCGCATCTAAATAGTGCCGGAATATATCAGAAAATCATTAGCGAAGGCCATTTTCGAAATTGGTTATCTTTTTCGGACAAGAGAAGAGTCGTGTATAAGGAGAAAAAGGCTTTGTCATTTTAATTCCTTTCTGGAGCATTTAAGATGCTTTCATTTGGTCTGATCTCCGGTTTGATTGCTCTCTTCTGTGAAATTTATATGTGCAAAATGTTAAAAGTGAGTAATATGTTTTATTAGCTCTTCAAAAATTCCAGCAGTTTACTGCAGGACAAAGGAACTTAAATACATTATCTAAAGCACGAATTATGGAATGTATTCTACTGAAATTATTTTAAACTAACGAAGAACGGAGCAGCAATAACAAAAGGGTAATTAATTTATAAAAAAAATTATAATTCGGTAGAGCACGGATTATAGAAAATATTCTGCTAAAATAATACTACTGGAGGTCGGAGCTTACTGAACTACTGGCAAATTCTTTATAAAAATTATTATTATATAAAACGACCAAAATATATAATATTTAGAAAAGTGGAAAGGCAACGTCATAAAAATTTATTAATTCTTAAATTGAAAATTGACCAGAAAACAAAAATAAGTTGAAAACCCAGATTGAACAGTTTTCTCGTCAGTAGTTCTAAAATATATAAACAGTATCTACGTTCCAAATCAAAAGGATACTATGGATATCTCAAACTGAGAATAGGGTGAAGGATATGGGATGTAACATTACATCAGTTAAGTATTGCCGAATATTATAGTATTATATTTAAAATAATTATTATACTAGAACAAAATCTAGTTTTCTAAACCATGAGCTAATATTCTGTGTAATGAAACCCTTTAATGTGAACAAAATTTGCACACTTTCATGATTCTCTATCTATAACTGTAATGTAGAAACACATATCACAGAACACACATCATACATTTTTGTCAACCAAGCACTTTTATTCTGTATGCAAGAATGTTTTCTCTAATGTCTTATTTATCGGATTCATCGCATTTATTGTTTATTGAGTGTTGCATTTTTTTTTTATTTTTCTTACTTGGTATTTCTGTATATTTCTTTTTTATATAACAACTTATATAAAAAACGGAAAGGGAAAGACATTACGAAAAGAATACCATGGATTATTGATCATTAGGGGTACATACGCTAGACTGAAAAAAAACTTACCCAAAAGAGGCGAAATCTTCCTGTAACCTGTAAATGAGACTATTCTGTATCTCTTCTTTGTAATTATCAGTATTATGATATGAAGTTTTGCACGAGTTTCATGTCTTGCAGTATTATTGCGTCATTGTTGCTCTTCTTTCTCATACAGATGACGCTTCCGGTGTCTATGATCCTACATAAACATGTTTCATAGCATTAATTTGTTACTCCTTTTAAATTTAGGTTGAAGAGTTTTGATTGGCTAGGTTTTATAGTTCATGAATACCTAGCGTGGTATAAATATTTCTTGATTTCCCAAATAATAGCCAAATTTCCTCGGAAAAATATATAATATACAGAACGTTTCTTCTTTTTTCGTACAGAACTTCCTTCTGTGCCCAGCTTTTTTTCGTGAATCATAGTTAGGAATTCACTAGATTACACAAGTCACAAAAATAAGGCACAATTTAGAGGATACAAATTGAATCAAATGAAGAAAACCCAACAGTTGCTCTTTCTCTGTTCTTAGAAAACGAATAAAATTGTTAGATATGCATTTAGTTTGCGGAACCGTGTGTTTTAAATTATTCTTCTAAATTGTAGTGGAAAACATTGATAAACAGACATTTTTTTAAGGAAAAGATGATGATATTTATTTATATTTCATTGGAATTAAATAACACACGAAATATCGTTACTCATAGTTACCATAAACGTAGTGAAATCAACTGGGCATTGCTTAAACCATTTGTCGTATTTTGCAATTACGTCTGTCTTCAGATATATATATTAACCGCATTTGAAGAGGTATAAACCCGCTAATTTTATGGTAATGCAATTTTTATAATCTTGCTAAAACAGCAGCATTATGGTCAGCAATATGAAATCTAACAAAACTTCGTAGTTTTTGCTAGATTTATTGCTCTACTGCTTAGTTGCCTTCGATGTCACTAGTATAGAAGTGCAATAATGGATCTTACTTGAAAAAATTCCATATGATTGCATCTATCGACTGCTTTGTATGCACGAAATACAAAAAAAGTAATTTAGAAGATGAAAGAATGCGCTTATCATCTAAAAACTTGAAAGCTTTCAAAAAACGGCAAAATGAAGCCATCCATACGATATTTCAGATTATTACATTACCCTATTATTTGGGACGGATAAATGACATCGTCACTCAAGGGATCAAGTAAAATTTTACGGCATCCCTCAGGGTAACTCCTGACGAGTTCACGCATTTATTTGAAGAGCGTCATTCATAAAGTTTAATCTCTTCCCTTCCGGGAGTTTGAAGTTGGCAGAAAAACATTTGTTTGGGAGTTCCCTTGCAAAACTGCAAAATGATCGAGGACTTAGACTCATAAACTAACCAGGATTTCCATTAAAAATTCTTTTTTAGAAACCAGATTATATAATCCGCAATGATTTAATAGAGGATTAAAAAAACCAGTAGCTTTAACAAACAACGAGTTTATTTGAGACCTTGGGATTTTCCGAACTTCATTTTCAGTCCTATAAATTGCACAGCATATTTAACCATATTCTTTAACAAATCATAAACTGGATAAAGTAGACTATTTTCGCTCCTCCTGGCCTACAAATGCCTTCTAAGTATGTTCATAACTTTTATTTCATTGTCAAAAATATCTAGAATGTAAGAAGTGAAAGTTGAATACCAAAAAACTCAGTGTTAAGACAAGAAATTATTTAAGACCTTTCATGAACACAGAACTTGGGGAAAGAACATACTCTACTTATGCGTATCTCAGCATAAATCTCCAATCATGAGATTATTTCTGTCTTCATTTGATACTAACCTAACAAAACTCAGTTTCATGGAACTAGCTTAAGGATTACATTCAAATCATCTTTCACTTGAACAGGTGGCCAAGCGAGGCAAGGTCCCAAGGATGTGTATATAGGATTTTTATTTTTGAATTAATTTAAGATGGGGCCCATTTTACTGATTTCAACTTTTCGGTGAGACAATGGCAAGTTTTGGGCCATTAAAGCATGTGATTCTCTTTAGACGAGACATTTAATCGTAATTTTAACACGATAAAATTATGAATTTTTTCGTAATTTTGCTAATACTGATAAAGCAGAAATTTAATCGTTATTTTGTAAATACTAATAAAAGCAAAGGTTTGTGTAAATAATACGCAATGAGAAAAGCTCTTAATTTTTTTTTCTCTTCGCGGATGTTTTTCAGCGATTCTACGAAACAGTTCATGTTATCAAAATATGAAGAATATAGTCTATTATTTGTGTAACGTATTTTATGTGTGTTTATCACTACAATATGAAAACTGTCGTGATAAATACCAGTTTCATTATTTTATCAAAATACCTCTTCTAACTTCACGTGGTTTTGCCTCTTTTAATGCTGTGATAGTAAAAACTGTTTTCTTCGAAAATTAATCAAGAATCAATTTATGACGACCATTCTCCCTACAAACATTGTTGTCTTCACGATGAATGACATCAAGGCTAAGCTTTTAAAGACTGAGATGAAGAGTAAATCTCAATTTATATTTATTTGTGGGGTGCGTTGAGAGGTTCACAAAACTACTTGTTATTTATTATCAGGATGAGTAAATTCTAGCTTTCATTATATGTCAACACGAAACTATTTCGATTTAATTTCATTTGTTAGGGCGTGGAAATAATAGTGTTATAAAAAATGGAATAAATTCTAAATATCCAAAATAAATCCTACAAGTTAATTCGAGTTTGACTCTTTTTAAGCAAATCTGATTCATTAACATTATTAATAGAAATTTCTTTGCGCGAAAGGATGGTTTGGAAGGCGGCTATAACAGTATGTGTAGAAGGGGGGGGTGCTCAAAAATAAGAACACTAATCAAGGTGTAAGGAAACAACTAAAGGTTCGGAATAGCTGTACTAGAGCTCCCATCCAAACTGGTGTGTTAACCTATTGTAAGGATTCGAATCACTTACCATTGTGCCACCGAGGAGTCGATGAATTTGAACCTATTATTTGTAAATGGTTTTTGTGGCAACATGTTGTAATTCCATACTATTTAAGCTTTTTTTTGATAATAAAATTCAGTAGATACATTGATGGCGTTGGTAATTGTTGTGTTTTTGCAGTCCTTATTTAGATGGTATATTCTATTGTTGAATTGGGTCCTTTTAGAGTAAGAGGAAACATAACGCGGGGTTAAGGAAACCTGACTCCTATGTTATAGGAACCGGGGGTGCAGTAGGCGTTGTGTACTAGAGCGAGATATCTCTGACAGCAACGAGATTATTTTGTTTTGATGTTTTGGATTTCATTTTTAAAACCTGCTAATTCAAAGATATTTAGAATTTGTAAATAAATAAGTGGCTGCGTTTGTCTATTTCCAACTGGAATATTTTGCTAAAAATGAGCAACGTTTTATATAAGTAAAAATTAGCAATATAAACTTCATAATTGTATTTATTAGGTTGTTATTTTTATAATTATTGAAGGAAAGTTTTACAATTTCACTTTTATACAAGCAATTGAAAATCATGAACTCGAAATATTGACAGTTTTGGAAAACATCAAACCACTGTCTAAATTTGCATGTGAGGGAATTCAAATTACGAAAATAGAACAAGTAAACAAAGTGTAAAACTCTCTGCATAGTTTACTATTTGGCACAGTTAATATATTACCAACATGAATAAAATTTATTTGTAAGAGGCAGGAAAATTAGTTAAGAGTATGTATCATCCATTCCATTAGATAACATTTTCTGTTAATACTAAAGACTTAATATATAAACTCAAAATAAATAATACTTTGTTCTAAATATAAAAATGACAAACATTTGTCAATATCAACTGTGCGATGAGATAATTATGAAAATAATCCAATAAATAAATGTAAGCATCCTATTTTCTCCTCAAAGCATCAATGAAAAGTTAGACAAAATTATTCACGCTCTGTCTTAGAAGCAAATGATATAAAAAAGCATCATTAAAGATTACCTTTCGGAAAATAAATTTCGTTCGTCCTAAAATGACATTTGCTTCTAAACCTAAAATGTTACGTATTTTGTGTATTCTTTAAATAGTTTGTGACTCGTTTTTATGAACGAAATGAAAAAATGCATTAAACTTTTAAATGTTTTGATGACACTGTATTAAAAGCATTTTTGAACACAATTGATTGGAATAATGGAAGTAACGTCTCTTTCGTTGTGCATTAAGATTAATTTGAATTTAAAAATTACTATAAGAAAATATCAGTTTGCTTCTCCGTCATTTTTATTCAAAATTATTAAGTAAATTTCCGTAAAGTGAATTCAATAATGAACAAATGCTCTCCTTTTCATCTACGTGAAAGTAACTAGATTTTGACATTATTTTAATTCAAGGCACTTGAGAAATGAAAGTTAATAACATTTTGCTTTTTAGATTCTTTGAATATTACTCGAGTGTAATTTAATTTATCTTTCAAGACGAGTCTTAACATTTAAAAATTCAAAATTTATCGAATTATAAACAATCACAGAGAAAAAAATTGAATTTCATTGCTGACAGTAAAATTCAGAATGCGTTTTGAAACAGCGCATTTGGAATAATATTCATCTATGTAAGATTTAAGGTATCCGAACACGTTGAAAAGTCGATTTTCGACCAAAATTCCCATTTTTTAGTTTTTGATGTTTTGGATAGTTCATTTATTTACCATTCGAATATATATTTACTTTTGTCGGTACGTTAATAAAAGATGAGATATTAATTGTTTTATTACAAAACGAAAACCGGAAGTGGGCGTTTAATTAACCGGATGTTGTCATTTAAAGGCCCATAAACCTGTCAAAAATTCTTTTAGACTGCATTTTTTCAAGTTAATATGATGTTAGTACATTTTTAGGACAATAAGGATTTTATTTTAGGACTTTAAGAACAATAAATAAACTTAAATTCAAATTGTTTCTAATTGGCAGCAGCGTTTCATATTATATTACATAGATGAGATGTTTAGTTAAAGATTTGAATACTTTTAATGACCAAGAATTAAATAATATATACAAATACTTGAAAAGTATTTTACTATAGGTAATTTTATAGTTTTTAAATAATTTTCTATCAATCTGCAAATATTAAAAGTTAAATTATTTCGCATCCAACCTTAATCTTAATGCCTTTTACAAATTTACGTGGTGTGCATTCGGTACACTGAGCATCTAATATTCTCTACTAATGGTTACTTGTTGCTTAAAAATTCCTATTAAATGGAAGATGCTGCACAATTTTCCGTTGTATTCCCCCCATATATATAATAGTTTTCAACATGAGACAGCAGCGAGTGGTTATGACGTGCACCGCTACAAGACATTCGTAATCTTCGAATTATTTCGAAGCCATTCGTAATCTTAATGCTTTTCACATGTTTACGAGGGATGCATTCGGTACACTGGGCATGTACCACTCTAGATTTTAATGGTTACTTGTTGCTTACGAATTCATATTAAATCGAAAACGCTGAGAAATTTTCTGTCGTTCCCCATATATCTAATAGTTTTCGATATGGAGCAGTTGCGAATGGTCGTAACCTACATCTTATACTTATTATACTTATTTTCCTATCTATAGACGACAATTTTATAAGTGTAACTGGCATTCGCTCACAAATTAACTGGCTGCATAACTTATGTTCTTTCGACACTGTATAGATAAAAAGCTTTTACATGTCATGACAAGGGTACAAACGAAAGTTCAAAACAAATTTATTTAATGCAAAATCGCTTTCTGTCACTCTGGCAATGCATTGCTTGCTATTGATGTGTGATACAGAAATGCAGATTTGCAATCCACTTACGAATACAGTGTGCTGAAGATATACCTCGAAATTAGTTCCTCCAATGTGTTCAATGCTGTACAGTACAGAATGGCTATAACTGTATGTTATAGTATAATTCGAATGCAACTTAAAACATGCATATCACTTCTTGGAACTGATTATGTGTACGAGAGGCGAAATCCGCACCCAATGCCATAATTTTCTGAACACGAAATCGAAACTCCACAACCAAAACCAACACTCCGCCAGAAAAATTTCCATTTCCTCAATCCTAATGATTTTAAGAAATGACAATTTTACGTCTATCAGACAGACGTCTATCAATTTTAATTAGAAAAGGAAAGCTTTGTTCTATGTCAGTATTGCACTTTGAACTGCTGTGGATGAGTATAAGAAAATCCAAAAAGTTAATTCTATTCAGAAAACATTTTATTTCTTTCCATGCGTTTTTGCTTTAAAACCCTGACTTTAAACTGCTTTATAAGAATTAAAATCAAAATGTTATTCTAAAAACTATGAATTTGTTGAATATTTTTATAATATATTCTTTTTATTCCTTCACTTTTACGATACCTTCCCTATAATCTGAAAAAGAAAATACTCTTGAACGCATATAGTAAAATATTTTAAAGAACACAGTTTCTCAGCTTGAAAGTATAAAAAACTCAAAAATAGCTATCGATTTTTGTTCAAAGTAAATCTTTTTGCCAAACAAACTTTTTTTCTTTTCAACATCATCCGAAATCTAAAAGAAAGCATACTTTGAAGTACATAAAAGATTCAAACTTTGCCAATTTCTTTTAACCTTAGTTTTTAGAATAGCGTTTCAAGCAGAGCCGAGGCTATTTTATTTTTTATTTCCATACACTTCTTCTGTCGTACATTCAGATTAATTCCCTATCCGAAAGAAAGCTGAAGTGGTATCGACAAATATCTTTTGAAAAGTACTTTTTTTCCAAATTCTACCTAGAGATATTTCCGAGTATTGAGAGAACATCTCTTTCCTGAATTTATTAATGTTTATTACAAAGAAAATTTTCATTTACTTGACTTCGTAAAAGATTCAAATCATGAATTTCTTATGTCGAGAAAGATAAAACTAAATAAAAATCTATTGTATAAGTATTATTTTTTATTTAGGGATAATATTTGGATGGGATGGTTCATAAATAGAGATAGGGATGGTTCATAAGAAGTAATCTTGCGTCTCGAAAATCGTAAAGGTTAACGAATTTTCATCAGTTTTACTGTTTTGGTTTAAATGTTGTTACGAAATTGTAAAGCTGTTTCCCTGACATGCTAATCTTTCCGACCATTTGGGTGACTTGGAGACAAATTCGGCTATCTTGGCAACAAACTTGGCGACCATTTTTGCGACTTTGATGCCAAAACGAATCTTCTAGGAAGATCATGAATTGTTGCCCTATTTTTACTAGGAGCCTGAAATATCAAGAACCTCTAGATATTACTGTCTGACGTCACTTCTTGTTGAAAATATATAAAAGCAAGCTACCAATCCAAGAGTCAGTCACAGTTTGCTAAGAAATCTCACGCAGAGAGGCATTAATTGATAAAAATCAGGAATGAGCTCAAAATTGCCACAAAGCCATCAGAAATATTCAGATAAATGGAGGTAATGAAGAACAAATTCCTAGTAGAACTAACGAACTTTTGACAGACGAAAAGAAGAGCGAAGAATGTGAGGGAGTCCTGATTACTATAGGTCCCCTTACGAACTTCTCCAAGCATCAAGAATTAGCAAAGGATGTTGAGATGGTTGAGAAAGGTAAGTATGTTGATTCTGCCCCTTCTACCCCCTCTGATTTTAAAAAAGTCTCTCCTAAAATCTCTGCAAAAATCCGGCCAGCAGGATCTAAATCTCCAATTGAAACATCTAATAAATACCTTAACCTCATGAACTCGGAAGAGCAAGATAAGGACATTTCCCCTACTGCAGTCTCTATTCCGGCTATTAATTTAAAAATTAGCGATGACTACAAGTTCACTCTGCAGGAAATAAATACAAATTTCCCTAATACTGAAAATAAATGTGACCGCTGTTATATTGGGATTCTTCCCTACTCTATAGATGATAGAAATAAAATCATTGAATTCCTCTATAAAAACGAAAAAGAATATGTGCTCTCAGAAGCATCAAAAAAGACCCTTCAAAATAGCATTAAAGACTTGCCCCCTGATCAAAACAACGAAATGATTGCACAAGATCTCAAGAAAAATAAATCTAAGTTATTAGAATTCACCAACTTAGAAACTACAATCTGAAAAATTTGAACCAATCTTCCTTGTAGATCTCGCTAAGACACCTAATGTTAACGATATATTTAAAATTAACAAAATCAGCTGTAACAATAAAATTATTTAGGTAAAAACAAAAAGCAACTATGTGCTTTAGATGCTTAGATTTCTTTCACAGTGTCAGGAATTGTAATCGCAAGCCCCAAAGCATCAAATGTAATAGTACGCAAGAAACTGGAAGTTGTCCGATAAAGACAGAAATTTACAAACCTAATTACATAAAT
The DNA here is from genome assembly GCA_013235015.1 of Araneus ventricosus. Classification (NCBI taxonomy): domain Eukaryota; kingdom Metazoa; phylum Arthropoda; class Arachnida; order Araneae; family Araneidae; genus Araneus; species Araneus ventricosus. The sequence continues at coordinate 64,551 of BGPR01003104.1, read as the reverse complement.
TGTAAAGAAACGGAACACATGGCCTCGTGGAAAGGCTGCCCTAAATATCCTACTATTAACACCAAACAATCCACTACTTAAGCGCAAATGCTTAAAACTAACTTAAATAATAATGAAAAAAACCATGAAACTCCAAAATTGCACCGACCGGGCAAGCCAAAACTGAAGATTTCTCCGTCTTTGAGAGGAACTTCAACTCGTTGAAAATAATAAAAAATGACTTCAAAAGAGTTCCAGACTTAATACCGATAAGTGAAAAGATCAAAGTTGCAAAAAATAACCTCGAAATAGTTAATTAATTTACTTCTCCTTAAAAACCGCTACTTTGATATCTCACCTCTCACATCTTGAAAACTCAAAGTTCCTCCGACCACCAAGGATTCACTCTGATTGGCTGCCCACCTAGCTTAATATACGGCTTAATATATAATCTCTCCGATGCTGGTCTCAATTCTCTTCAACATCTTTCCAGTTCAAGGACAAGATATCGCAAAGCTATGTTTTATCAAGACCCTTATGGATGGGAGATAAGTCCATTTCGGGGGGGGGGGGCTAGGTGCCCCATCAACCATCTCCTAGATAAGGGTCAGTCACTTGGAGTTTGGTCAGCAGTGAATCTGGTGAACTGAGAGACATTTTGAGCGCTATTGAAAGTGCTGTGACTGGGATTTATTGGAAATTTCTGTTGTTTATTTATACAACTTTTGTTACCTGTGCTTTTTTTAGGGTTTTGCTGAAATATTTGTAAAATAAAGGGTTATTTATTTTCTTATTACCCTGCTTGTTGGACTGCATTCACTTACACCCACCATAGGATTTTTGCAACAATATTAACTTCAGCAAGATCAATAATATAAAATGTATAAAAAATGTTCAGCGCAATAATTACATTGAGAACAAAATAGTACATTATACTAGGCTTTAAAAAAATTTTATTACCAGACGTTTATTCAACTCGAAGAGAAAAACAAACTTGATCATTAATACTGAAAGATTAGTTCACATTTTTCAAAAAAGAAGCTATTTCGTAAAATTTAAAGATGATTTTCATTAATTGTTTAATATATAAATTTAACTAAAATGTTTTTAAAAACACGCTTTCACTTCTTAAACAATTTTACAATTTTTCTTCACAATTTTTTCTTTATTTATTTTCTATATTCTTATCTTTATACCTATTGTTTTCAAACTCGCTACCGAATGGCAACACGACACGGGTACAGAATCAAAATGTCATTTAATTAATTATTAATTGATAATTAAATTTTAATAAAATATATTGTATTGCTATCAAGACTAAAGAGCACGAAATTTCCAAACTATTAACACATAGAGAAGTCATTGAAAATAGCATTACAAAATTCCATCTTTTACAAGTATGAGACAAGTCAACTTAAATAAAAGTTTTTTAACATAAAAACCTAAGAATTTTAAATATATATCATTGTTTAGTCACGTTCAAATTTCCACAACAATTGTTTAAATTCTATTTATTTTCTTAGATTTGTCAATATTGCTTGTTTGAATGCAAGATATTGAAATTACTGTATATTATGCTTGCGCAGAATCCTTCTATATGACTGTCTTCACACAATGCTCCCATTATTTTCAAATAAGGGTATATCTAAGACAAAAACCTATAATTTTCACCTCAAGTACGACATCAAATTGAGTTTTTCAATATTTAAAATATTAGAAAAAGAAATTGGTAATATTTCTAAAATTTTACGGTTTTATAGATTGATATACTTCAAAAGTTTTTTTCGTTTATCTGACGGAAATAATTTTTCTTAAATATTCGAAATAGGTTATTCAGCTGCATTTCAAGAACGACTGAATGAAAAATAGTTTATAGTCTTCCTTTATAAAATCGCTACAGAAAGAGAATCTGTTGTAATTTTGTCCTTGAAACTTCTAGTCAAACAAAACATTACTAATTTATCAAAAAAGAAATCTTTTTTGACAATATTAAAAGAGAACAGTTTATTCTGTTTACACAAACTCAAAGAACTTTCTCCATTGGAAGACTTCTGCGGGAACTTTTAGTAAGTTGAAACACCGAAGAGAGACCCATTTTTGACAAATAAACGTGAAAGTTGTTTGAAAACAAACTACAGTCTTCGCATTCTACTCGTTTTATGATCGCGCAAATTTTCTGATTCCCTGCCCATTAAAAACGAGTTCTAAAATACGAGGGAATAAATCGCCATTCGTTTGACACTTTATACTCTCTGCTGAAAAATATGTCGATATTATTTTCTCGTCGTAAAAATACGCCTTTTCAGTATCGATATTTCTGAAAGCACAATCACAAGAGAGGACAGTTTTGGTATAAAGAAGATCCTATAACCAGCGAAACATGTGAATTTTATGCGGTGTTTTAAAGAAAAATTTTGTTGGTCGAGGTATTTCACATCTTGGATTCTCTCTTCTTTTGCCGGTATTCAGTTTTGTTTTCAGTAGATGATTTGAAACGTTTCAACGAGCTCCTTCGTTTGTGTAATAGTTGACCTTTAAAAAGAAATATCCAAACTTATCTCTATCTTACAAGAGATGTTTCTCTGAAGAGACGATAGAAAACTAATTTTATCCACCTTGTGAGGATTCAAACCTAAAACTTTTGAACAGAACTCAATTTACAATAGTAAAGAATAAAATAACAAAGTACCTTCTGTGTATTGTTTTGTACTCTTAAAATGCTTAACATATGTTATGTCATTTTATGTAACAGATGTTTTATTTGAAAGTCAGAACATCTAGTTGAATTTCAATAAACAGAAGCGAATGAAGAATCCGGAACGCATAACAAAAAAAAATCAAAAATGCTTTCGAAGATTTGAAAGCACAAAATGATTTCAATATTACACATCTTCAGAAATGTCACAAGATGGATCTAACGTAGATTTGTCCTAAGAGCATTCATGATTGCTGCGATATATCCATCTTGAGTAGCAGACTTGTTAAATCACACTCAAGTTTCTGCCCAGTAGAGAAAAGGCATTATTCTACTTCTGCTTAATTTATGCACTCCCGCAGATAAGTCAAAGACGCAGATTATTCTCATATAATGAGTGCCAACGGAGAGCAAAGACGCGCAATTACGAGTGATTCGGAGAATTCGTAGCTTAAATCCGCTCTCTTATTTAGACTCAAGATAATCCAGAGAAACTCCTTCGAGTCTCGTTTCGTTACACTAATAAAATTTCATAACTATGAATCGACTGTACATCATCATATTTTCTGCCGTTTAATAAAAGAGAAAATACGTATTTCGATATTAAAAAAAGCTTCTATTTTTTCATTTATTTCAGAAAATCATTATATTTTTTTGAAAAATTACTCTTCTAGCGAATACAGAAAAACAAAAATATCATTTCTGCTAATGCAAATGCTTTAAGTTTAATCGTATAGTAGCATTAAAGGAAAAATAGTAATGCAAATGTGCATAAGTAAAATAAATTATACGTTAAAAAATGTAGGCATCAAAAACGCTGAAATTTTCTGCTCTGATAGTTTCTTCTCGGAAGTTACGGTTGTTATAATACCGGGTGCCTTATAAATTCGTGCAAATTTGAAAAATTCATAAAGAAAGAAATAATGCTCGGAAAAATTTTCGGTTTGCGCGAATATGATTAGAGGGACATTGGAATATTTTCCCATATATAGAAAAATGATTCCAAAAGTAACTGAAAGATTGCGCTCACACGTCATGCTGAGACGTTTTATGCAAATCAAGCTAGCAATGCTACACCTGGAAGGAAATGGATTCTTCATTCGATCCTGGCAGCGTGCTATCGTTACCAGATCGAGCGTTGGTAGTTAAACTTTTCTACAAGAATGGTGAATCCACAACTATTGCATTGCGAAAGTTTCGCACGGAGAAAGGACTGAAGGCGCAAAAAAGCCCTATTTCATTGAATGGGATACTGAATTTTTTTATATGCATGATGGGATATGAATTTAGAACGACGTTTTGAGGAAACGGGGAGTTCGGATGATCGTTCACGAAGTGGCAGACCCTCATTGAGCGCGGAACGCATCCATGTTGTAGAAAGTGCCATGGAAGAATTGGCAGCCGAGACATCAACGGGGGGTAACCGTGCTCGTGAGGCTTTGTGAATAATGTGGATTCCGGAATCGTCGAAATGACGTATTCTGCACGGAATCTTGCATCTGTACCCGTACAAGAAACAGGCACTTCAGCAGTTAATACCGGCAGATTCTGATGAATGACAAAACTTTATAGTACATGGGCGTTTGCACAAATGGAAACGTGACCCACAATGGTTGCTGAACGTCATGTGGACGGATGAAGCCCACTTTTCACTGCATGGTGGCGTCAATACGCAAAACAATCGTATCTGGACGACGTCAAACCCTCGTGAATACCTGACCAAGCCACTACATTCTCCTCATGTGACTGTTTGGTGTGGTTTCACCGCGTCTTTCATTCTGTCTCTTTTCTTTTTTGAAGAGCGTTGTCCTGTATCCGGCTGGAACACCTGTACAGTCACTGAAGAACTGTATGTTACGCTTTTGCGCAACCACGTTGTGCCTGCATTGCAGGAAAGAGATGCGTTAACTGTCGACACGTCATTCAGGATGGTGCCCCGCCTCACTTTGAACTTGAAGTCAGGGCGTTCCTGTTGGAAGCTTTCATTGAAGACCGAGTGTTAAGTCGAAGTTGTAAGTTTAAGTGGCCCTCACGATCACCAGACTTGACCCCGGCAGATCTGGCAATTAACCGTAAACAAATTGCAATAAATATGAACACCAATCCATTTAGAGTTAGTACTATGCATTTTAATGCACTACAGAATAGAAAAAAATAAGTTTCACTCTTATAAACTAAAAAATGCACATAACTTACGTTGAATTGCGAGTGAAGCTTCGCCATTTCGTTCCGTGTAGTGCGTCCTCTCTCATGACCTGTCCTTACTGGAATGACGGTTAAAAAGAGCTTCTCTGTGGCTTTGATTGGCTGACATAAATTTCCAAACTGTGGTGAAAGGTTGAACCATTTTTGAGGGTTGAACCATGGAATCGGGTTTTGGAAATATCAGTTGAACCATTTATTGGTACTTTCTCTAAATTTGCACCATTTGTTGGTTCAACATTGAACTGAAGTTTTTAACAGTGTGCACTCAGTTGTAATAGGCGTAGTGACGCGGCGCACTTACTTAATACCTTGTGGTGGTGGTCATGTGTTGAAAATCTTTTTACGTAAAAATAAATGCACAGTGCCATGTTAATGTGATCTGTTTCATTATCTGTTTGTGTTTGCCTGATTTGCATAAAACGTCTCGGTATGACGTGTGAGAGCCGTTTTTCGGTTACTTTCGGAATCAAATTTTTTTATACATGGGCAAAAAATTCAATGTCCCTCTGATCATATTCATGAAACCGAAATTTTGTCCGAGATTTACTTCTTTTATTATAAATTTTTGAAGTTTGCACGAATTTATGACGACCCGGTATATAGTATCAATTATTAATATGAAATCAAAAATTAATTTCACTTTCGTTAAATTTCAAACCCATTTTACGAGTATAAAGATTAACATAATTAAAGGTTAGGCCCAATAAATTTACTTTTGCTATGAAATTTTCCGAATAAGGTGTTTTTTATTTATTATAAGGTTCCAAAAATATTGATTTAAATCATCCATTCGTGACCAAGAGTTCAATGTTGAAAAATGAGAACAAAGTGTTCTAAAGAAATGTACACTTTAACCTGTACAGAATAAAAAATTATTGAAAATGTAGAATCATGTCCCTTATCAGAAGTGCTTGATCTGTAGAACATTATTATTCGAAATTTGCAGATAAAAATTAAAGGCATAATTACAAACAACGCTAAGAATGTCATTTCACATTTGGGCGCATTCTCTTCTCATGGATGCTCTTAACTATTAATTTCAGCTGTTCCGAAACTATAAATATTGTGAGATTCATGCACTCCCATAACATCATCGGGAAGGGGACGCGAGTTCAGTGCATCTCTTAACACTATCCATATGTTCACCATTATTCCATCAAGATAGGTCCTCATTTCTCGATAGCAATGCGGACAAGCTGCTTCTTCCTGCATGCAAAATGATGCTTTCATTGAGATTTCATTAACTGCTGTCATTTATGTAGGAAACAGTAAAAACATTTCTTGATTTCTTTTGAACGAGTAAGTTTAATGTAAAAATTTTCAAATTATATAAAATCAAATCTGCCTGTTTTACATTGCAAAAATTCGAAACTTTTTCAATTATTATTTTTTTAACATGTAAATGCACTTTATGGTGAAGATGTGTGTTGTATTTCGACGCAATTGCAATGCATAGTACGCATATTAATAGAAGTCAGAACTTCAGCAATTTTTCAGGTATTTTATTAATCTATTTATAATGCCGAAAATATTTAGAAAGATGTCTTTAAAAATCTGTATTTTTTTCAGATTTTTAATTTGTTCTTTGTTAAAAGCCTCAGCTGTCTTAGCTGCAATTTTATCTAGTATTTAAGAATGAATATCTGCATGTTATAGGTATACAAGAGAAACTTAAAACATCTAACAAATGAATGGAGGGTATATTATTTCCACAGTTTTCTAAAGAAAAAAAATTATTATTTTCACATACGCAAAATGTAATGAGAATATAGTATTTAATTAATTGTTTTATTTTACTTAAGACAAACGAATTATTCTTTTTATTTCTTTTGTATAAATTTACTTTGGATATTGTATTCTGCTAATCCTCTGTCGGCAAAGCGTGGAAACGTTTCAGAGAGCAAATAACTGTTTTTTAAAGAAAAAGAAACTCCTTGGGTTAACAGCTATTAACGAATGTTTCAATTCCTCTAATGTTTGCTTAATGAATAATACTAGTTATGATACAATACTTCTCAGTTGTCAACAGGTACTTTAATAATTACCCAAGGGCCCGATAAGTATGCTTGAAGTTTCTGTCTCTTTGAGCTATTCTATGCCTTTAAATCCGATTTAAATTTATTATTAAAACTAATGAACATTTCGGGAATTTCCAGATGCCTTCTAGTAATTAATAATTATTCAATTAACCGTTAATTAAGTTAAAAAAGAAAAAGATTAGAGTTTCTGTGAATGTTGAATAGTTAACTGAGTGTTCGAGATTAACTACCAGGAAGAGATAAATATTCAAAGTGGCAGGTAATGATCGAGGAAAATGTTCAGAATTATAATTAAGACTTCGATTATGAGAAAGGAATAATTAATTTTTCATTCAAATTGCTTCAGCTATATTTTTCATAGTGCATAGCAATCATTTATCTCAATTAATAGTGATAAATTGGAATTAACTTACCATTTACATCAAACCAACTCATTTGTTTCGAATTCTGCAATATTTATATTTTACCGCGTAATATGTTGAAAGAAGGCTAAAAACTCCACAAAAAAATCAGCACAATATTTAACAGCATTCTGTCACAAAATTAGTAAAGATAGAGAAAACTCTCGAAAGGTTTACCTTCGTTGTTGCATTCCAAACACCATTACGTTGTAACGAGATCGAAACTAGCAAAGAAAATGCCAATCACATCTTATAAAATTAACAATATTTGTCACTCGCGTATCTTTTAAAAAATTGTTTTGCTTACAATCGAGTAAAAAATTAACATTGGTTCTGGTCTTCGGTATCAAGTCACAGAATTTTGATTCAAAGATTTTAAAATGTCTTATGGACACTATTAATTCAAAAATATTTACACAACAATATGTTTACTTCAATATATGATAATGTGGCTTAAGAAATATTTTTTAATATATGATATCTCTAGCTTCAGTTGCAGACAAAAAATTTTTGGCAACCAGGCGGATTTTGTAAAGCAAAAATGAATGGATGCATCCGGCGGAAGGAGTTTTAATATTTGGTCTGAGATACTGGAGGAAGTTTGGTTTATAACCCTAAAGCCTGCCTAGGTGTCAACCACATTTCTCTATAAAAACTATTTCATTCCAACACCACATTTCCGTCTTTCATAATGTTTCATCCCTTCTCTATATTTTCTTGACTCGCATATAAATACGCACTCACATCAAGTTTGAGAATGTATCGCGTATTTTTAGAGCATGAAGGGGAGTTGGAACCATAAGTCCGTTAACCCTGACTCTGTTACTTTGATGTACCTTTTCTCAAAATTTGTTAAGATTCATGTTTGAAATTTTTTATAGGAGTAAAGTACATTTTTCTCATTATACTGAAATGATTTTTGTTTAAAAAAATTGAAAAATTTATTTTTGACAAATTTTTTTGGGTCAAAACAAAAAATGTAGAATTGGCCATTTCGATGTACTTTTTATCAAAACCTGTTATAGATAAATGTTTGAGACTTATTATACAAGTAAAGTACACCTTTTTCATTATATAGAAATGACCTGTTTTTTAAAAAACTCAAAACTTTAGTTTTTGCAATTTTTTTTGTGTCAAAATAGGGAAAAATTTCATTATGTCTAATTAAATATTCTGTAAATTTATAAAAAATTAAAAATTAACCAAAAGCTCATTTCAGTATAATGAGAAAGATGTACTTTACTTCTATAAAACATATCAAACATGTATCTATAACAGATTTTTAGAAAAGATACATCGAATTAGCGAATTTAACATTTTCTGTTTTGACACAAAAAAATTCGTAACTTTTTTTTGTATTTAAAAAAAAATCATTTTATTATAATTATAGAGATGTACTTTAGTTGTATAAAAAATTTTCAAACATGAATTTATAATAGATTTTGAGAAAAGGTACATCGAAGTAACAGGGTTAGGGTTAACGGACTTAGGGTTCCAACTCCCTTGAAGTTCGCAAATACCATTTCCATCCACTAAATTTATCTCTCGTGCAATTCAAATATAAGGAAGTAGAAAATATTTTAACGTTGCCCATCATCGATTAATTAAAAGAATTCACTCATCTTAATCGCGCACTTCTGTGACCTCTTAACGATCGAGAGGAAAACAATCTTCCTCGTAAATATTTGAGCTCTTCTTTCCAACTTCCGAAAATAGCGCCGTTTGATTTCAGCAACCTTTCCCCAGTTCTTTTTTCGATAAAATTCACACTAAAAAATTTATGCACTTTTAAAAGGTATTTTCAAGTACCAAACCTTCCTAATTCCCTGGGTAGGGATTTATTTATATCTAACGCTTTTATTTTAACCAGGAAGAAAATATCTCGGGTTTAGAAACAGCTGTATCAATAAATTAAAGATATTTTACTTCGGGGATTTTTGTAACTTTGATAGAGAAAAATATCATCGCTTAACCAACGACGAATATTTCTGAATTTTTTTCAAGCTTGATAGAAATATGAGTTCTCATGTTTATAGAAGATGTAAAAAAGTTCATAAATGTTCGTTTTTGGTACCGAAAATCTCAGTTTTTTTCATCCTCTTTGAAATTTAAAAAAATTTAGGTAGGTGGTGTTGCTTCTTAAGCGACGTATATAAGAGTATCTGTAAAATTTCAAACTACTGGAGCATATGTCTAATTTTTATTTTTGTTTTTTTAATACAATCTCTATCAGATATTTATTTTTTCATGCCTGATTTATTTAGAAGTAAATCTCTATGTCTTCGAAAGAACTATTAATGCATGTGATTGTATAAAACCTCTTCAATGTGTAAGCATTGAATCAACCTAATTAATTATATTTATTAATTAATTAGGTGTTTAGTTCCCGTGATGCGCTTCGTCTTCACTCTAGTACTGCGAATAAATATTTGGCGGACTCGTTCAGAATCATTATCTGAACGTGCGTGGTCTACCTCTTCTTGGTCTGTACAACCGCCTGGTCTTCCAGTTTCTGAAAATCTTTGGTGCCGTAACAAAATGCTGTTCCGAAAAGAGAAGCTTTATGGAACGTAGTACAAAACTTCTTTGAACTTGAATAACCGACTTTGTTTCAAAATACCAATAGACATAGTTTGCCTTTTCTGTTGGAGTCTCCATGCTTAAATCCAATGATCGATTGGAAGCTAACCTTACTAAGCTAATGCTATACCACTGCTTTTATCTGCATACCTGAAAATTAATCTATTCTTTATTGCAAAAAGAAATCCTTTTTGCCGCTTAATGCAATTTAGTGAAAACCGCCCACTGATATCACATTTTTTTTTTTTATTTTTAACTAAATTTGAAATGTGTCAATGACTTTAGGGTTCATCTTGTATACTAGTGAATTTCTTCATTCTCTTGCAAAAATTGATTAAGTTCAGTAACTGAAAGAGTTTCAAAATAACTTTTCTCAAGAAAACTTCAGGAAAAGATGATGAAAATATTAAGAAAATTATATAAAAAAAGAAATTAAAAGATACTAAAGTTCTTTCTCCGTTTTTAAACTTTATGTTTAAGAAAAACTGATTGCAATACTTTATTTATGATTAACAGACAGGGATGTCAGCCTCTAGTGTTTTATTCCAAAGAAGCAACTTTTTTCTTTAAAATCACTTTACCACAATTTTTATCCCTTTTCAAGGGTCCCTTCAGTTTAAGACATTCGCGAAAGAATGTCAATAACCAAACTTTGAATGTTGTGGAATGCAGAAAATTCGGATTATATCTTCATTCTTTTAGCACTAAGAATCAAAATACTACTAAGGTTTTTATCCGTTCTTATCAGAAGCAATAAGAATAGAATAAAATATATTTTAAGTTTAGAACAAAAACATTCATATTCATACTGCCAAACAAGAAAAGCCGTAAAACTATTTTACTTTTCCAATAAAATTAAAACAATATCGTTCTACCCGTACAAGCTTACTGCTGATGTAGATATACAATACCTAAGTAGAATATAATGTAAATATACAATACCGCCATTTTTCCAACTGTTTAACGAAAAACTATTTCTTGGCTCTGAAATTTATTTATGTTTATTTTTTCTGTCGCGGATTCGCTTGATTTGCTGTTTATCTTCTCTCGACTCACCTGAAATTAAATTTATTTTTCTGTTTTGAAATGTAGGAAACTTTCTCTGTGTTCATCTATAGAAACATACATATGTAAAAAATGGTACTTATAAACACCTGTAGGTTATTCACAAAGTTAATGAAAAACCGATTTAGTTTTAAATTGCTTCAAATTATTAAAACTTTTAGAAATTCTTTGAAAAGACTTGTTAGATAACTGATTCAAACAACTATGTTTAGATAGCCTAAATAAAATTAATTACATTTAAATAGGGAGTGGAAATGTAATATATAAAACATTTCTCCATATATTTTAAAAGGCGGATATCGCTGGTATTTATAGACTAAATATTTTATTTTAAAATATAGAAATAGGAAATATTACCAGGGCAAATCATTTCCAGCACTAAAGTCTGTATTAACCTAAAGTTTTACATATTTGAACAAATGAGCATAGAAATGCTCTTGAAGACTAAAAATATTCCAAAGTTTCTAAATAGTGAAACTATTTAAAGCTATTTATAAATAGCAATTTAAAACTATTTAATAGCTTCAGTTTTGAAATGCATCCTAAAATTCATTATTAAAAGTTACTGTTTTTTTCCAGCAAAAATATCACTCAAGTATTGAATTAGTTTTCAATTAGCAGTTCGAAACATTTATAAGAATTTAATTCGAATTCAGTTAATGCGTTTGAGATTGAACACGTTTTGCCATTTGAAATATTAATCTTTCTAATAAACGTCATTTTTTGGAATATTCGAACCTAGTGTGTTTCAACAAACGTAAACTTATGCTGGTTGAAATTAATATTCAAAAACTCATGAAGAAAACTTACTATTAATTCTTAATTATTAAACAAAGAAATCACTCCAACAAGCTCATTGAAGTTTTAACTGTTTTTAGTCATCTGTTTTAATGATTTTTATTTGATAGAAATTCTTAAAATTATATTTTTTGGTTTTAAGTAAATGAATTGAATGAAATTAAGCAACCTTGGAGCTGAAAATAAATTGAACGGTTGACCCTGATCACAATATTTTCGTTGTGATCAGGGTCAAGCAGGATTGCCGACAAAAATAAGAAAATGGTTTGTTATGATTCCTTTTGATTTTAAATTCTCCATATCACTTTTTGGTAAGGAATTTTGTATGAATTTTTTTGAAGTAAATACCAATTTATTTTTTCAAATTAATTTTTATAACCTCTTTGTTTCGTCAATCAAATAATCTTAAAATTTTTCTAATAAAACTTAGCTGAAGTTACTATTGACCAGTTTTACATATAATATTCCCTTTATAAAAAACTTAATATTGACCAATTAATAATACCATTTGTTCAAAAATGTGCGGCTGAATGAAAGTATTCAATTGTGTTGCAAGTCAAGCTCTTTGTGTTGAAATTTTTCAAAACTTTTTCACTTTACTCGGAAACTTGCTATTTCAACAATCTAAGACTCATATAATACAAATATCTTGCAGACAAAGAGATAAAACAGAAATAGAAAGTAGAATAAAAGCATAATTTTCACTGTATATTCGTAATTCTTTTCTAACATATGCTTGAATACTTCGTCATTTGAAACTAATGAATATAAAGCGAATGTTCTTAAAATAAGAATTTGCATGCTAGTTCACATTCTGCATTCTGATCACTCAAAATGTTTTGGTGAAATGCTTGATGCAACATCAATTTTTTTGGCATTTGCATTCTAAATACGAGATTATCTTTCGTCAGCGTGGATTAAGGTAGACCACATTATTATAGCTCCTAGACTATGATATTGTCTCAAATGATATTTCAAGTTATTATACATCCTGTACTTTTCTTCCACTTCTTATGCACACAGAATGTTTTCATTCTGTATGAGAAACCTTTTTCTTTATATATCCTCCTTTCTTATTAGTGAATAAAATAAATTTTTAAATATCAATCAGTGGAAACTCTAATCACACAAGAATTAAAGAGTTCATGACCACATGGTAAGTCAAGAAAAACCAACTTCGATGCAAAATGACTTCATAAATAATCCCATTTTGATCCCTAAACTACTTTCGCAACCATTATCAGAATTATTCAAATTTGATTTTTGAAGTGTTTTCTTCTGAGTGAAAAAACCTTTCCTCAAAATGTTATTTTCATACCTTTAAATACCCTCGATATTAATGTATATTTTATTCCTTTGATGAATTATCGCTGTTTATTTATATACCAATTTAACTTAGAAATGATTAACAATTGTTGATGAGAAATGCTTTGAAACCTAGTGAAAAATACAGCTGAATCAGTGAAGGAAGATGAATTTTTTTGGGAAAAAACTACTGAAAAAAGAAGTAAAACAAAAGGTTCACTGGCGATCATACCTCCTCCCCTCCCCCGTAGCTGGATACTCATACTGGTCTAGCCTACCCAAACAGGATGTAAGGCAAAGAAGACCGGCAGAGACAGAAAACCAAACCAGTACCAGGAGGACGGTGCGCACACCAGCGAGCAGAGCGAGCGCAGTCGAGCCCATCAGTGCATCGCAAGCACAGACCGGGGTTTATTGAGTAAATTAAGCCAAAGGTTTACATATTTCGCCATACAACGGCGGTATAAAATCCACTCTGTCTTGAATAAATAAGTGGATATTAATACAATTGATAAAATTTGTATACCATGTGATAAGAAACATTGTTGTGTATAAGACAACAAAGGGTGTTGATAAAATACATATAAATGTAAAATTAAAAGCACAAGAAACATAACAAATAAAATTTTACAATCAGTAAATAAAATTACAACAGAGCGGTGATAAAGGGCCGGAAGTTAGAGGTAGTGTCCATGACACGTTCCGCGACGGATGCGGTGGTGCCGGTGGCGATGGGGAAGTGCTCCACATCACGGACGTGGCCGATCCAGCGAGCTGGAAGTCAGAGGAGGGAACGCTCTCACCGCGACCGAGCCGGTGAGCGGTGGAGGGAGTGCTCCACATCTCGCACGGGGCCGATCCAGCGAGCCTGAGAGCAGAGGAATGAACGCTCGCACCGCGGCCGATCCTGTGGGCGGTGGAGGGAATGCTCCACATCGCGCACGTGGCCGATCCGGGAGCAGGGGCTCTCCCATGATCCTACCGACAACCATTCTGTTGCGAGAAAATGACCCGTTCTCCCACTCGTGACGTCACAGTTCGCGATGTCATCTAAATCCGTTAACACGAAGCTTCCGACATCGTTTGGGTACCGATATCCCTTGCGAGTTTCAACCGTTTTTTCTCACCACGCTAAAGGCAAGGGAGAAGCACTTGTCGCTAGTGAGAAGGTTGTGTTGTTTGTTTCGCGATACTTTGAATGATGGCTCTAGTTTTGATGTTAGCTCTTGCGCAAGAAGGGTTCCTAGGAATATTTTAGATGTAACGCTTTTGATTTAAGTGACGACGATTTTACTTCTAATTTCCGATTGAGCAAACAATTAACTTTTCAGCTCATTCAAGAACGTAACCCTTTTCTTGAGCCGAAAACGACAAGGAAGACTGCCCTCAACACTGAAATCAAAGTAAGTGAAAAAAATTTTTATCATCATTTTATTAATATATAGTAATTCATCGCGGTTCAACTTACTAAACAATGTTCTGTTAAGAAAAATAAATCAGTTCTTGGTTACACGTATATCTTATACTTGGTTATTTAAGGATTTAAAATAGTTGTAAATTTAACAGCAACAGTGTTTCACCACATAACCCTTTAAAATTTTGTGTAATAAATTATACTTAATAAATATTCTATTTTTGGGTGTCCAAAAAGAAAGGGTAAGGAAACAAATTCATTGGTGCTAAGTTCTAAAAAGGGTGCTAAAAAGTTGGAAATGATTTTCTCATTCGGGTATCTCATTCAAATGTCAGCAACTGCATTCGAGAAGTCTCGGAAGCCATGACTAACTATCATTTAAAAAAATGTCAAGTTTCCTGATGATCAGAGGTATAATTATGAGAAATACACATTATTTTTTTAAAATTGATTGTATTTCATTTATATTATGTTTTCTACTTGTATCATCTTCTGCACTTTATGAATTATTTACAAATACCTGTTGCTTATTAATTTTTCAAAAAATGCAATTATTTATTCAAAGGTATAGTTTCCAAAAGAACAGTATAGGTTTCTGGGGGTTTTTTTGGCAGCTATATTACTTGTGAATTCTTACCAAGAGTTGAGGAATAATAAACTGTTTTTTTGGTGGTTAGAAATAACATTTAGCTGCACATGATTGCCAATTTATCGAGTAAACTTAATTTGCAACAAAGCTAGGTTTGTGATAACTGTGCTTAAGCAGAAATCAATTTCATTCTGTCACCTTGAATTAAAAAAGCTTTTTGATATGCACCTGAGCATCAGTGAAACTTTGTCAAAAGAAAATTGAAGGAAAATTAAAAAATAGAATATTTAACACCTAAACTGAATGTAAAGGATAAAGTGTGTGAGTATAAGCATCATATGAAATTATTTTTATGATCGGTTGTGATAAACATGAAAATCTGATTATGAAGTGCGAGTTATGTTTCCATCTATTAGAAGTAGCTTTCTGAGACATTTTGGTCAAGTTCTGGAAAACTGACTCATTTTCTTTTCCTCCCACCTCGCATTGCGTATGCCCAAGGTATAGCTTCAGCAAAACCCTGGCGACTTTACTACCTTTTCCTTGTCTAATTGTTGAAACTGATACAAAGAAGGTGGCAATCTTATAAATAATATCTGAACATCTCAGTTACATAATTTGTGAAGTTTTTATCTTTTATTTAATTTTTTCCTCAAAACCTTTACTTCTTCATTTTAGGAGACAGTGGCTATCCTCAGGAACTTCTTCTGCATACCCTGTGTTCTACAGTTTCCTCTGGGTCTGCTGAAGATACTGTGTTTAAAATGTATTTTCAAAATATAACCATGTGTTCTCTTTGTACAAATTTTATAGAATTTTTAACAAGTTCTCTGATGCACAGGTTTCTTGAATTATAATGCAGTCATTTTTCAGATTTATTTCTACATTTCATATTTAGAAAAATGTTATATAATTATGTCTAATAATAGTGATGTATATATTTCATCTATTATTTGTTCAGATAAGATGATTACTTAAAATTAATGAAATATGTAAATGATCATAAATTCAAAATTTTTACACAAGTATGTTCCCATGTGCACGTCTGCCAACCTCGTTGACCTTTTGCTACGTACAGCCACCTTTCCAATGTTATGCTAATGGTGTTTTTAAATTGAATTGTTTACATTTTTTTAATTCATCATGTTTTACCTTTTACACTCCTTATTTCTAAATTTATCGTGCATTTCAATTTTTCTGTGTTCCGTTGCATTCATTTTTGTAATCTTTATTGTCTTTCAATATTTTTTATAAGCATTGCTGTTGAATCGTTGCATGTTTATAAGTCAAGATTTTTTACTATATATATGAGCAACTTTTTGAACTTTGAAGAGTAATAAATTTACTGTTTTTCCCTCTACTGTGCCTATTTTATATTTTAATATGTGTACATATTACTGATATGCGTGCATATACATGCCCATATTTTAACTGCTGACATTTTTAAAAATGGACTGTGCTTATTTTGAATTTTTTATAATATGGCATTTTTTGTATAATGTAACAAAAAATAGCCTTACATTATGAATTATTTACATAGTCACTTGATTGAAAGTCATATAAAATTGTGAATTACAGCTTTTATAATATTTTATTTAAGTCCTTATAAAGTTCTTATTTTTAGTTTGAAAAGTAGAGTGGGAACCCTGTTTTTACACTCTGTAACCGAAGTTCTCTCTAGTGTGTGTGTTTTAAATAAATAAATCACATTTTTGTTTGAAAATTTTCAGTGTCAGTCAAATTTTGTTCAATCCAGGGTGTAAAAAAAAAATTAATTTGTGCAATAGTAGCCATTACATACATACCTTACATTTGACTTAAATCCTGATTTCATTATGATGAAACTTTACTTATTACTTTTAAAAGAAACATATGTTGAAATTATTTTTCATTTAATAGAATTTAATGTGATAGACTTATTTTGGTGAATATAAACTAAAAAAATACTTAAACAAATGTTTTTAAACAAGATTATTTTTTTTATGCTAAAAACATTTCTTCCTTAAAAAAAACTCAATTGGAAGATTAATAGGAAAACAATTTTTAATGTGAAATAAATAGAAGCTATTTCATAAAAGTAGAGTTTACGAAAAAAATAAAACTGCATTTTAAATGAATACCAGATTTTCCTGCCAATTCTAATGAAATGTATATATAACATTCTTTTTTATCTAAAAATGTTTGCACAATTGTATATATACTAGAATTTGTATGTATTTTTCTTTTTAAAAAATTTAATATTTTCTATTGATATTTTAAGTTCAATATTCCAATATTCAACATTATTAATACAACATTATATAGATAATGTCACAATACTTAACGGAAAATTATTACTTTGCAAATAACACTAAATAAAAACTATTAACATTAAAATTATGTAAAGCACCCTGTACTTAAATTGTAGAATTAGACCTTGCCTGGCTTAGGGCCAGCTTTGAATGAAATTCTAGTTTGATTAATTCTTATTGTATTCAACCTTAGACATAAATAAAAACAGCGTGTTAACTATTTAAAAATACCTATCAAAATAAAAATCTTAACTAAAAATAACAATTCCAATCGGTGATGCAAATTATCCGGGTATTTATTTTTAAGGTAAATACCCCAAATGGTTCTATTCAATAAATCGAACTTATGCGATTTTATACTTTTTTTAAAATATAGTGTTGAATTGAAACACATTCAGAACTTCTATACAGTGCAACAGAAACCTGAATAAAGATGACTGAACATTACTTTCATAAGAAAATCAATATTTATTCCACGATTAATTAAACAGCATTTATAATTCTAAAGTAAAATTATAAATTTAAACAAGAGATTCCTAAAAAGAGTGGAGCCCACTATGTAAAAAACCTAGGTAATTACCCGATAATAACCAAAATGGGTTTTTTCAATTAACTCTATTCATGCAAAATACATGCACTGAGGTGTAATTTGATATTTATACATTATGTATTTTGTGTAAGGTAAAAACAAAACTGCAAACATGACCGTTTTGCAACTTTTTTAAATTTTATAAAAGCTAAAAAATTTAATCACAGAAAAAAAAATTACTGCATTATGCATCTTACATAAAATAAGCGAGTTGAATGTCAATGCTTTTTAATTAAAGTAGTGAATGAATAATCATGTATTTGCTGCTTTTTAAAAAAATGATTATTTTGGTTTTAAAATAATAAAGAGTTTATAATAAAAACTAAAATGAAAGACATTTGCTTATAATTTATTTTAGATTAATTAGTCAAAGAAGCAG